>CAWUFW010002250.1:380000-382500 GCA_963921515.1 Calotriton arnoldi
AACCGAGTCACAAGAAATCAGTAGAAAAAAAGGTGAAAAACAAGAAAAGGGGGCAGGGTAGAAACACCCTGACCCCCTAGGCCTGCTCAGGGGGTCCCACAGGGACCCAAGGGCCAAAAAAAACATTTTTTTTTAAAAAAACAATCGGCAGAATTCGCGCTGGGTGCACGAATCCTGCAGAGAAAATTTAAAAAAACGAAGCGCGGGCTTCGCGCTTTGTTATCTGTAAGCCCTCGGGTGGGCCAGGTCCTGGGGGCAATGCAAAAATATATAGCGGGCCTGCGGGGGCCCCCGCGACTGCCACCTCCCCGGGGCTATACTAATTCAATGCGGAGCACATGGCCCACCTCCCCGGGGCTTTCATCAAATTATTTGCAGGGGGCCTCGCGGGCCCCCCCCCCAAGCCCCGGGGACCACCACCTCCCCGGGGCTATGTTAAATGATGGGAGGGGGGCCGCGCAGCCCCTCTCCTGGAGCCCTTGATGGCCCTGGGGACCGTTACCCCCGAGGGCCGGCTCCTGCAATGTCCCGGGGTGCCCACCCCAAGGACATTGCTGTTTGCTCCCGCCCTGCCACAGCAAACACTGCTTTGGTTTTTGGGCGCGAGAGCAGGCTGCTCTCGCGTCCAAAAACCAAAGCAGGATTGCTTTTGCACAAGGGGAGCTGCATGTCAGCAGCTCCCCTTGTGCAAAAGCAATGCCGGCTCCTGCAGGAGGCGGGGAGCCGGCGGGACCGTGGGGGCATTGGGGCTCCCCTCACGGTCCCCAACGGTGAGGCCAGGCCCCGAGGGATGGGGTCCCCGGGGCCATAATTGGGCTTAGGAGGGGGGCCACACGGCCCCCCTCCCCAATAATTAAAACATTATTTTTTTTAAACGGAAAGGCCGGCCCCGGGGGATGGGGTCCCCGGGGCCAGAAGTGGCCAAGGGAAGGGGGGCCACGTGGCCCCCCTCCCGTACTATTTAAAAAAAAAAAAAAATGAGGCAATGCCCCGGGCATGGGGTCCCCGGGGCCATTATAGGCCTCAAGAGGGGGGCCACGCGGCCTCCCTCCAAAATAAAAATTAAAAAAAATGCTAGCCAGGCCCCGGGGGATGAGGTCCCCGGGGCCAATAGCGGCCCAGGGAAGGAAGGCCACGCGGACCCCTTCCCTTTTAAAAAATAAGTAAAATAGTAAAGAAGGGGGCCACACAGCCCCCTTCTAATTTTTTTTTTTTTTTTTAAAAGCCGGCATCTCGCCGGAGGCCCCGCCCCCTCCCTGCAGCACTCTGCAAACGCGCCCCCTGGCGCGTTCCTAAGTTGGGGGATTAAGTCCCTTGAATACTGAGGGTGCCTGGGGGCCAACTAGCCCACCAGGTACCTCCAGTAAGCGCCACACATCTGGATTGCAGAGAGGTGGTCCGAGGCCACACCCCTTTTTACACCACTCTACAAACGCACCTCTTGGCGCACTGCTGGTGGGGTGATGAGGTCCTCTTGTGTCCTAAGGACCTCAGGACACAAGTGAACTTCATCCCCCGAGCAGCAGTGCGCCAGGAGCTGCGTTTGCAGAGTGGTGTAAAATGGGGGCTTGGCCTCGGACCACTCTGAGCAATCCAGGTGTGTGGGACTTACTGGAGGTACCTGGTGGGCTAGTTGGCCCCCAGGGACTCTCAGTATTCAATTGGACTTAATCCCCTAATTTAGAACGCGCCAGGAGGGGCGTTTGCAGAGTGGTGGAGAAAGGGGGCGTTGCCTGTGTCCAGCTTTCAGCAATCCCACTATCTGGGACATACTGGAGGTATCAGGTAGGCTAGTTGGCCCCTAAGGACCCCAGCAGCGAAGGGGACTTTAATCCCCATCCAAGAGTGCACCAGGAAGTGCGTTTGCAGAGTGGTGGGGAAAGGGGGTGTGGCCTGCTAAGACAATTTAGCAATCCTGCTGTGCGGGACTTACTGGAGGTAATAGGAGGGGTAGTTGGCCCCCAAGGTTGTCCTTGGGGGCCAACTACCCTTCTTGTTACCTCCAGTAAGTCCCACACAGTGGGATTGCTAAGACGTCTTCGGAGGCCATGCCCCCCTTTCTCCACCACTCTGCAAACGCGCCTCCTGGCAGACTACGGGATGGGGGATGTAGTCCAATTTACTCCTGAGGGACATTGGGGGACAAGAAGCCCTCCTGGTACCTCCTCTAAGTCCTATGCAGGGGAATTCCTGAGCGCTGGTCGGAGGCACAGCACCCTTTCTCCACCACTCTGCAAACGTGACTACTACTTAAAGAAGCATCTTTCTGCACCTCTGACTTAGAGGTAGTTTTAATTCCCCTGCCCTATTATGTACTAGGGCCTTACAGGGGAGGTCATGCCAATCACAGGGGTACCCCAACGCATAGTGTTCCCTAGTGTATGTAGGTGTTTTCACTGTGTTCTAAGTGTCTTTTAGCATAGCACTGGTTCTAGGCCTGGTTAGTCAGTCAGTTACCACCAGTACCCATCAGCAAAAAGTTGGGGGCACAGGATGACTT
>CAWUFW010002250.1:387500-452500 GCA_963921515.1 Calotriton arnoldi
GGCAGCTGCAACGTGCAGCCACATTTGTTTTGAAGCCCCCGTGGGGCTCCACCACGGACCGGGCCACAGTGCCCCGGGGGCTACACTGCGACGCAGCAGTTGCGGGTCGCTGCAACGCCGCAGTTGCGGGTCGCTGCAACGCGAGGCATTTTTTTGTTTGGGCCTTCAGAGTCCCGGAGAGGGACTCCAACGTGAACAGAACTTTGTGGGCCACATCTATCTTGAGAGTCCCGGAAGAGGGGCCCCAGCTTGGCCAGTACCGTTTACTTCTTTTGTGTTTCCCTCAGCTGCACCGCAGGAGCGGACAGCTGCAACGTTGGACAAACCTTTCTTTTAGAGTCCCAGAGTTGGGGCTTACCAGGCGCAGTGGCGCCGAGAGCTAATCTGCAACGTTGGGGACACTTATCTTGTGTTCAGCTTTTACCCAAGGTCTGCTTTGCTGAGTTTGTGACTAATGTATTCACGCTCATGTGGTTAGGCCCAATATGACTTATGCAGACGTGATATATAATGTATTTCACGGCCTAATGTATTCATGCTCAGGTGTTCTTGCCTACATGTCATGCTATGATACTCGCATTTCAGGCCTGTTCTGATATTTTATGCCTAAGGTATGTCAATGCCTCTATGCTCACATGTTTGTGCCTCATGCTCCTGTGATTAGACCCAAGGCTAAGAAGTTTATGCCTAAGGTTGCATTTATGCTGGTGGTCATGCCTAATGTAATTCAATGCCTAATGCCGTTATAGAGTGTACATGGGGTTACTGTGATTTTTCCTAAATGGCATGCTAATGATGGTGCCTAATGCTTTTCCCCAATGCTCACACTGCTGGCTTCCTGCATAATGTGCCTGATCTAATGTGTCTCCGGCCTAATGAGAATACATAATATATGTTTCTATGCCTAATGAGATGTTGAGGGGTTTTCGGTTCAGGCCTGCTCACACAGTGATTTATGCCTTTCGTGATACATTGCTAAGTTCATGATCTAGCCAGTAGGTACTGGCTATTATACCTTTATTGCTGATGGTTTTGCATTTACTGTTTGTACTTGGTGATGGTTCTGGCAGCGACCTGATTGGCGCTGCCTTGTACATAATCCCCTGAAAATTGCTACCTGGTGCCGGTTGGCACAGTGTATAGATTACTGTGATTGTTCTCTGATGTGTTTTACACGATACAAACGTTATTTTTACATAACCTTGTGTAGAGTCTCTTTGTAGTGTGCCTAGTGTGTCGCTGCTGAGTGTGTGCTGCGCAGATGCTTTACACATTGCCTCCGGAGTTTAGCCTACCCGCTCCGCGCCAAGCTACCCCGTTTCTAACACCTTTACTCTGAGCCTTGCAGATGCTTTGGATATTTGGGGGCTTTAGAGGCTTGGGAGTGAACGTGACAATCACATTCTGTCCTATTGAGCGTGAGGTAAAAGATCTTCACTTGGCAAAAGACCTCAAAATGACCAGAGTACTTCATGTACACAGCACTATATATAACAGGTGACAATCCCCACCCAAGGCCAATGAATATATTGCCACAAACAGAAAGATTGTGCGCCTGAATTTCTTTTGGGTCCCTCCTCGGCTCCTGTACCATTTACAGAATTATTGCTAAGAGTTTTCCCATGGCTTCTTAACTCCTTGGTTAGAGGCTTGCTGAGGAAAGATGCCCCTTAATACCCATTCCCCGGCCCTCCAAATACTGAATTACACTTCACTTCTTTCACTGCCGCAGAGGAGGCAGACCACAAGCCCCAGGCAGCAACGCAGCCAGCATCACAACCGCGCCCGAAGGCGTAGGTGAAAATGGGACCATGGCTGCCGCAGCGCGGGATTCTTTTACTGCCGCAGAGGGGGCAGACCACAAGCCCCAGGCAGCAACGTGGCCCGCATCACAACCGCGCTCAGAGGCGCCTTTGAAACCGGGACCAGGGCTCCTGCAGCGCGGGACGCGGCCCGCCCGGGCGAAGACCGGGCCAAGAGTGGGCCCTTCTAAGCCCATTAGTGGCAGGAAGAGGCAGGGCTGGGCACACCCTCTTGGTCTGCCCTTTGTGGTCCTTGTGGTTCCCGGGCCTGGGAAAAGTCTGAAAGAGGGAACCCAGTGCTTTTGATCGTGGAGTGAACCAGCTTACTAGTAAGTGGTTACTGCTGTTGGCATTGCTTTAGGTGCTCTGGAGGCTTCATCCACAAAAGTAAAATGGTTAAACGCAAGGCTGGAAGTACTAAACCTCCTGTTGAGCCAAGTGTTGCTACCAAGAGGACCACCATAGACTCATTTTTAGCACGTGCAGAAGGTGCCTAAACTAAGGCGATAGGCCAGCCTGAATGGCGCTTATAGTTGAGTGCACCTGGGTCAAATGGGGAAGGCGAACTGGTGGTACCTATTGTGAAACAAGATTTTGGGATACCTAACCACCAGGAGTGCCTAAGTAATGAACTTATGGAGGGCCAGGGTTTCCCTGCTAGTCAATCACTAAACATTCCGGGAGGGGCGGTACCTTTGCCACCACAATGCCAGACCTCCACGACCCCAACCCTCCTACCTGAAGCAAAACGCAAAAGAAAGTCCCAGAATATTATAACTCTAAATGAGAGCCTCCCTGACCCGTCAGTTTTTCAAGGGCCTATTGATCACAATAATGACATGAATAACCCTTCCTGGAAACCGTTTTGGGACAAACTAACAGTTATTGTAAGTGAGTTATTATTGCCACTTAAAAAGAAATTAGCCAAATTGGAGGGGGAAATGGAAACTGCTATCTCCTGCTGTACAAATCTATCTAGTATACAGATTTCAGGGAATAAGGAAGTGCGACCTTTAAATGCTAAGCTGTCCAATGATGATACATCTGTGGGGATTGGCGACCAACCTGGCGCGAGCTCAGCTTCCAGTCAGATTCGGACGAATCTCAAGGCCAATCAAGCGATGGGAACCATAAACATGATCCCTTCTCAGACACCTACTGTAGGCCAAAACCACATAATCCAAACAGATAAATATTTATCCTATGAACATAATCACTTCCAAGAGCAAGCAACAATTTACCTGCTTCCAGCATGTTGCCCATATGTGGCTGTCCTGGTTAACTTCCCCTTGTTGAAAACCGGAGTTAGAGAGTCCGTAGAATGCCTAAAGAATAAAGGCTCAGCTCTAAATGTTTGTTTTTACCAGCTAATGCACAACAAATTTTATTCACACAGAGATTGAGGTGGATTGTCCCACAAACTAAACGTTTTGCGGTAGAATGCATTGTTGTTCATTTTCAAAATCCTAGTATAACCAGAGATATACACGCAAAGGCAGTATTATTACCACTGGTTGGCCGAAATGTGGCCATATATCCATTGGGGTTTTTTTTATCAACATTTACAAAGCCATAATCACCCCCCGTGATAACACCCAAAAATCACAGGTATCAAGGCTACCCTATCCCTAAGTCAATATCGAAGAACTAAGTACCATAGAAGATAATGATGGACTCATAGTCGCAAAGAATATAGTGTAGATGATACCGTGATTTACTGTAGAGAGGATGTATCTAAGGTACAGGAGTGTAATACGTCCTTCAGTGGTATTAATTGCGGACCTGGTCTGGCTACTGAGCATAGAGGGGAGATATCTAAACCCGACAATATTAATTGTGATAATCGATTCATTTCAAGTACAGCATTAATTGTGGCTACAACCACGAACCCAATTGGTGGATATGTGGGAGGAAAATTTCGGTTTGCCACATGGAATGTGAATGGGCTCATGAATAAAATAGGGAATACGGAGTGGATTAATATTATATCTGAATTCGATATAACATGCATGCAAGAAACTTGGTGTATGAAACCTGTATATGTCGAAGGGTTCTCCTCATACTTTCGGGAAGAAATAGCATCACATGCTGGGCGGGCAAAAGGGGGGCTTTTGACCCTTATTTCAAACAAAATCTCAGTGAACGTTAAACAGATTTTAAATTCGGATCCACACTTCCAATTACTGTGGCTGAAGAAAAAGGGGGAGAAAGACTTGGTAATAATACATTTTTATTATAATGTTTTTGATCTAACAAACCTTTCTAAGCTCTATACATACAAATTTTATATCTATCTGATACACAGGCATGTGGCCGTATTGATCAGGATGGGACGGGAAATGACCACTTCTGCCACAATGAGTACGGTGAAGCCTTGAATTTTATTATTGCCAAAGACGATCTACAGCTACAGAGGTGTGATTGCTATACTAATGGAGAGATAGTCCCAACATTTATTAGTAGGAATTTGGCTACAATTATTGACCATGTACTGATATCTGCGTCAGTAAATGTGTGACACACTCCACCACAATAACGGCGGCCCTAAGTGATCATAATCTGATTTCATTGTCATTCAATGTTTGGGGTAAGAGGCACGATTCATTCTCTATAGTGAATAATATTACCCTAAGTTGGCCAAACGGTGTAAGAATTAAATGGGAAGGCGTTCATCCCAATATTATGTTACGAAAAAAAGTAGAGAAAAATCTTAGGGAAATTGATTACTGCCTCCAGGAGGCTATTGTACCCGATTTGTTAGTAAAACATTTTAATATTATTAGCTCTATAAAATCACTCCTGACTTGCCACCATATTAGATCAGGGAATAATAAAAAGGGATGGTTTGATACTGCCTCCACCAAAGCACTTTGGTTTCTCAAACACGCCTTTAGTAGCTCTCCACAGGGCACTATGGCCATTCAGACCCTGCGCATTCAATACAAACAGGACCCGGGACACAAGGATAAAAATGCTACAAAATAAAGCATGGGATCATTTCACCCTTGCGGCAGAGAATAAGAACATCAAGTTTTTCTGGGATACTGTGAATGCACCTTTCCTAAAAAAATGAGGATATCCCTGAATTTAGCTACTTCGTTCCCAGTGATAGCTGGGTGGAACACTTCCCTGATAATTTTAGACAGAATACAGAGGGCGCAATAAGGCATTCATGGGGGTTTGTAAGTGACTGGGGACCTGCTATGCTGGAAATTACTAAGTAAGTAAGTATTGGACTTGTAAAGCGCGAACTTAGGCCCAGGGCGTCAAGGCGCTATTAGCAGACTGCGAGGAACTGACCAAAACAAAAACACGCTCATCCTGACGTCTGTGAGAAGAGCCAGGTCTTTAAGGTTTTACGGAAGAGAGAATGGGACAACTGACTAGAGAGCTCTTCCGGGAGGGAGTTCCACAGCTTAGCCGCAGCCGTGGAAAAAGCTCTACCTCCCCACCTTGCCTTCTTAAACCTCGGTAAAGTTAACAAGTTTTTATCTGAAGACCGGAGTAGTCTGCTGGGAACATACCGCTGGAACATCGCCTTGATCCCATCTGGGCCTAAGCCAAAATAAGCATCATGGGTCAGGCACAGAGTTTTGAAAAGGATCCTACGGTCCACAGGCAGCCAATGCAATGACCTGATGGAGGATGTGACTGAATGGAATTTAGGTAGATTCATCACCAGCCTGGCCGCCGCATTCTGTACCAGCTGCAAACGTCGCACCAGACCCTTATCAATGCCCAGATAAAGGGCATTACAGTAGTCCAGCCTAGATGTTACCAAGGCAATAACAGCCTGCTTGCGTGCTTCAAAGGAAAGGAAATGGGCAATTTTTCTAAGGATCCTCATGATCCCGAAACAAGTGGAAACTGTCCTGCTGACCTGGAGATTAAGGGAAAGTGAGTTGTCAACAATGACCCCTAGATTTTTCCCATGTGCTACCGGACAGGGGCAAACGCCAAGAGAGTCCGGCCACCAGTCACCGGACCAGATCTCCAATTTACTGCCAAAAATCAGGACCCCATTCTTCTCACCGTTCAGTTTCATAAAATTTTCCACCATCCAGGAGGAGACTGCCTGCATACAATTCCTGAAATTAAGGGCAGAATCCCTAATGCTATGAGCAATAGATACCATTATTTGGGTGTCGTCCGCATAGGACAGCACCTCTAACCCAAAGGATCTCACAACCTTTGCCAGAGGGGCAACATAGATGTTAAAAGGTGTTGGACTCAGGGAGGAGCCCTGAGGAACACCACATGACAAGGATTTAGAGGCCGAGTAGAATTGGCCGAATTTCACAATTTGTGCCCTTTCATTGAGAAAAGAGGTAAGAAGCCCCAGAGCCGAGCCCCGATGCCTATCTCCTTGAGGCGTTCAACCAGCCTCAGCGGAGACAGGGTATCAAAGGCAGCGGTAAGGTCAAGTAGAACAAGCAAGGTGGTATGCCCAGAATCCACTTGAGTACGGATGTTGTTAAAAACAGTGGTTAATGCTGTTTCTGTACTATGGTGGCTTCTAAATCCATGTTTTGAGCCATCGAGTAAACGGTGATCCTTTAGGTAAGAACTAAGATGGAGGTTTAGGTAGGTTTCAAGAATCTTCGCTGGAACCGGAAGTACAGAGATCGGCCGGTAATTCTTCAATTCTCTGGGATCCAGGGAGGGCTTCTTCAAAAGTGGCTTCACCACTGCCGTCTTCCACAATGTGGGATACTGTCCCTCTGAGATAGCAACATTGAGGACAGCCGTAAGGTGAGGGATAATAACCTCACAAGCGATTTTTAGCACCTTGAGGGGGCAGGGATCCAACGGTGAGCCCGATTTCACTTGTTCCAGAAGGCGGTCTGTTGCCTCTGGCAGCATACTGGGAAAGGTGAGAAGCCTGGGAGTGTTCTCTAAGAGCAGGCCCTCACTTAGAGGGGGGGTAGAATGAGCAGGTAGCCCCACCTTGGAGTTAGAAGCTTCCAACGAGGAGTAGATGTCTAAGATTTTAGTTTGGAAGAAGTCAGATATTTTGTCACAGAACTCCTGGGGAAATTCTGAGGGGTCTGTGACATGGGGAGAGATAAGAGAATTGATCACTTTAAAAAGATCCCTAGAAGATTTCATAGATCCAGTGATCTTTGAATAGTATAGCCCCTTTTCCTCCAAAATGGCTGCTTAGACATTGTTTGTGGAGTTTCCTACCCAGAGGCTCTAAACTAGAGTGCCACAGCCTCTCCTGTTTACGGCATCCCTGTCTTAGCTTTCTGAGTCTTTCCGTAAACCAGGGAGTGGAGGTTTTTTTTCTAGCTGAGTAGTGGCTACTAACAGGAGCAAGCGTGTCCATTGCTGCTATCAGTAGCTGCGATAACTCGAAGGCTGCCAAGTTGGCATCAAGGGACTAACGAAGAAGTTATGCTGGCCATACAGGCCAGCGCAGGGGGACGGGCTCCTGGACCAGATGGAGTGCCAGTTGATTTATTTAAATGTGCCCCAACCTCTGGGGACCTATTTGGACCAGGGTTTTTAATGTAGCGTCGACTGGCAGTATCCCACCCTCCTGGGAATCATCCATTATTATACCGATATATAAAAAGGGGGATAAAGCAAACCCTAAAAACTATTGCCCAATTTCGCTTGTAGACTCCTCAATGAAGGTAATGAGCAGAGTCCTACTGTTAAGGCTGGAGGAATGAGCATATGAACAATTGATTCTGACCCTGGTACAGTTTGGTTTCAGGAAGCAGCTGGGGACCGTAGAACAATGTATTAATCTTGAGCTCTTGATTGGAATCTATACTAGGGCCAAGGTGGGCATCTTATATCTATGCTTTGCAGACTTCAGCAGTGCTTTTGATTTAGTCAACCACAATCTATTATGGGCGTCGCTGATCTCTCTAGGTGCACCTAGACCAATTGTTGGGTTTCTTCAACGCCTTTACAAGAACCTATCTAGCCAAGTTCATTTCGGCCGCCAAGGGGAATGTACGCCAAGCTTTAAAGTGGGGCGTGGAATTCGCCAGGGCTGTGTATGGGCGCCACTCCTGTTTTCACTTTTCATTAACGGGGTGGACAGCCATTTACAGTCCCTGCAGGCCGATGTCCCTAAGGCCGCAGGACACCGAATACCAGTGCTGCTTTACGCAGATGATGCAGTACTTTTAGCTAGAACACCAGTGGGCCTGCAGAGACTGCCGAATGCATTTGGTGAATATATGGCTTCCAAGAAAATGGTCATCAACAATACTAACCTTCTTTATTGACAACACCCCAATAGTCTCAGTAAATTCTTTTTGCTACTTGGGGATTCTATTTGCAGGCAATGGTTCATGGACACAGCATGTGTTAAATACTAGAGCCAAAATGAATAGGCTCTCCCAGGGGATTTTTAAGCCTCTAAACTGGGTAGCAGACCCATTAAGGAAATGGTAGCTATATATAAAGCCAAGGGCGTGACTACTGCTACCTATGAGGTAGGCCTTTGGGGCCATGTTAATGGCTATGCCCCGCAAATAGAGGAAAACACATTTTTCAGACAGCTTTTATGTTTGCCATCTTGTGCACCAAATACTATTGTTCATAAAGAGGTTGGACAGCAGTTTTTACAAGACCACCATTTGGTGAGACCTCTGTTACTATGGGTATCACTCTGGGCAAAGGAAGAAACTAGCTTCACTAGAACTATTATCCTAGACTGTCTAGCCTTGGATAAGGCTCTAAGTATACCTTGGCTATCCTATATTAACTCTCTTCTTGGTAAAATGTTTAATTTGTCAATCTGGTCTGACCCTACCCAGATTACATCACTAACCAAGAATAGGATTAAAGATATATTTTTTCCAAACTAGGATGGATAAATGTGAGCTAGATGATAACAAAAAATCGTCAGTAATATTCTATAAGTCCCTGGACAAGGAGGAGGGGCCAACAATGACCAATTATACGTAACAATTATGCAGCACAGTTTTGTACTGGCAAGGCTGAGATGTGGTATTGTGCATCATTTAGTTGCCTTCCCTCCCATGAGTTATTGCCCTTCCGATATGACTCCCTGCCTCTGTGATGGCCATAGCAAACAAAGCACACTGCACTTTCTATTGTTCTGCAAACTGTATCAGAATTTCAGGTACCTCTATTTAAAACTCATGTCTGTTGCCCAGAATATCAAATATCACAAAGCTGCAATGAAATACCTGGTGACATTAGGTGACCCCTTTTTGTGCGTTACAATGCTGCCCTTTTTATATTGAATGCCATTAAAATAAGGAAAGCATATCGCAACAGCTAAGGAATTGAGCACTATGTATTTTTATTGTTTTTTAGACCTATCTGACCTTTTCGATTTATCAAATAATAATGATTGTTCAATAGAATGTTTTAGATTAAATGTATATATGAATTTTAGGAGATTTCTGATTGTACTTTTTGTATTCTATACCGCTGCAATAGGACAGGGGCTGTATACTTTACTGTGTTTTATGTACTAAACGTATTGGAGATTTGGATAATGTGGCTGGGGATCTTTATTGGCTTATCTATGCATTTGTATGTGTTTTATTTATGCACTTTTACGGCTGTATCTTTTTTCAGCCGAATAAAGTTTATGAATTGAACTGAACACTGACAAAATGCTTCAAATCCCCATGATGGAGGGATCGTGCAGCGGATATTTGGGCATATTACCGGATATTACACATAATAGTAGTTAAGGAATGGTTACACAATCCACATGGCAACCCCCACATACGAAACTGAGTAATGGGAATTAAAGGAACACATCCTCTGCACATGTAAAACGGTGGGAAGGATGCTTCGGCTCTACCCAACTGTGACGTGCATTGATCATTTTATGGCACAAGACGCTATGCAAGATGGAATTGCTCAATAAGGGGACATAAGAGGCCCAGTCGTGTTTGGGAAATGTACTAGGTCGGATCCACACATTCCAAGGATTCAGGGGCCCGGATGCAATCAGAATATCCAAGATTGGGGACATAATGGTAGACGCCGCCCAGTGTAACTTTTCAGAGCTTCAAACAGAATATGACATGCACAAGAGTCAATTTTTATGATACCTGCAATTGTGGCACACCATCCTCCCCCACAATCAAGGATGAACTGAATTGCCACACTTTAACCCATTAGAGGGCAAACCGTTGATGGGAGTCATGGGCAAACAAGATATCTTCTCTTTATCGTATGCTAATGAAACACACCCAGGATAGTTTTTAGTCCCCCATACAGGGATGGGAAAAAGATATAGGTAAACTCGCAGATGCGGAGTGGCAAGCAGTTAAAATGGGCACTTGTGCAACTGTAATTGCACCCCAGTTCAGAATTAGACTACATAAATGTTTGCGCTGCACATAATTCAGTAGGCAGAGACTGTAGAAATTTTACCAGGCACACTCTTCTGTCATAAAAAGAGGGGTTTTGTCCTGGGTCTCACAAACCCTTTATGATTGGGTTGAAGTCCAGGTATTCCTGATAAGCGAGAGAAACCCCTTTCTCACTGGGGCACAAGTATCACTGGAGAGTTAGAGGTCAAATCGGACTCATTAGCATCCTAGGCTCACTAGTATACTCTGCATAGATACTCATAGATTCAATTTACATTTCAAACATACTGTCCAGTCCAGATTATGAATTGTTTCAGGGGTCCTCCTCTTTATTGGTAGATCAGACCTTTTAGCATCATACAAAGTTCTATGCCTTTTTTCACACTCCAGACTGGAGGGTTCCACGTTGCGCCAGTTCTTAGCAATGTCTCTTCATGCCACTGCCAGTTTCACCCACAGCAATTCTTTTCTATACCTATTGGAATCTAAATTCGATTTTATATGTAGAAGGCTCGTTTTGGTTATGCTGTAAATTTGTACTGCAGCACTTTCCTCAAGGGTGCCATGCACAGTTTCGCAGAAGGGCCATGTCTGCGTCCAGGTGCATGTAGTATTCAAGATATCTTCCATATACTCTGCAAACCTGAAACAGAAGAGTATGCCTGTATCGCTGGAGGGTTAGAGGTCAAATCAGGCTTTTTAGTATCCTTGGTCTTACTCTGAATAAACACTCATAGATCCAATTTATATTTCCAAAATGCTGCCTTATTTTAATGAATAAGAGTTGCTGGTTCATACGTTGAACCAGGTTTCAGATGAAACAACAGCCAACACGTGTTTAGCCCCTTCCCGGTGCTCAGGCCTGGGGCTTTTGCAAGGCTGAAAAATGTAGCAAGATAAAAAGTAAAACATGTAATATAACCCCCCCCCGCAAAATTAGAAAAAAGTATGACATAAACACAGAGTGGGATTTGCATAATAGAAATGAATAAATAACCAGTATACATCCATGATGGGCACATTGCACATTAGTATTACTAATGAAGATTCCGTGTTCTCTGAACGGTCCCAAAAAAGTTATACCACACAAATACATACTTAGAGTTTAAATATGGGAGACAAAAAATATCCAATATATATATAAATGTGTATCATGTTGATATTAAGTTATATGAAGCACAAATGTTTAAGAAAAAGTCAAAAATAGATGCATATAAAATCAAGTAGAGCATGCCTATGTCAAGGTTCGCAGTGAAGTTGAGAGTGTTGTGTAAGCAGAAGCCCGAGTGTCAAAAACGGGAATTAACACCCTCACAAGATCTCTGTGACAATCTTGCTGACTTCTTTGAGAAGATCAGCAAGATTCTGGAGGACTTTGGAGGCCCTCCTGAACCAATAGTTTCTGGTCAGGGTGAATTGCATCCAGATGGTAGTTTAGTAACAGTCACATCTACTCCTTCCAATACCGAGGTTATGGCGTTAAGTAGCACTGAGGCATACGACAAGTCTAATCCTTTGGTTAATCCACCATACGAGTTTGAAGTCTTCGATCCTATAACTGAGGACGGCTTCTGAGCCATAGCTAGGTCCACTTCATCAGGCACCCCCCTACCACACAGAGTATGGAAAGAGATGGTAGATGATTTGATCCCGCTACATTGCAGGTATGAAATCAATCTTTGGAGTTGGGTACCGTTCTACGGATGTGGAAGAAGGCCATAATCACCCCCCTTCTGAAAAAATCCACATTTGATCCGCTGGTCCTCAGTAATTACAGGCAGATATAATTTCTGTCTTTCGCAGTAAAAGTTCTTGGGTGCTTGGTTAGTAAGAAGCTGTCCCAGTATCTGGAAGGCAACTCTCTCTTAGAGGAGGAACAGTTTGGTTTTAACCCAGGGCACTTTACTGAGTCGTCCCTACTACTTGCCATGGATGACCTCTGGCTGAAGGTGGACAGCGGCCAGGCCGCAGTTATTATGCTGCTTGACCTGTCAGCCGCCTTTGATATGGTCAACCACATAACTCTGCTGGCTAGATTAGCCTCAATTGGAGTTAGTGGTACTGTACTGAAGTGGATAAGCTCCTACCTTTCAGATGGATGCCAGGCGGTTGCTTTGCCCCCTTACTGCTCTGATTTTAAAACTATCAAACATGGAGTTCCACAGGGTTCGGCACTCAGCCTTATCCTCCTAAATATATATATATATATACATATATACACATATATATATATATATATATATATACACATATATATACACACACGATTCCACCATAGACCATTGCTGCACTCAAGACGGGTGCTACTCACCGTGTGGAGGTGGGTCCACATAATAATATCATCTAGTCCCAAAGGAATTGCGAAGCACTCGCGGGGTCAATTACAAGTTATTTTAATAGCAAGTTGACGCGTTTCGGCGTTTGCCTTTCTCAAAACTCGCTTTCAAACAGTGCCACAATGAACTCATTACGTTTAAGAAGCAAGCAATGTATTCTCATTGGATGTTAAATTATGGTAAGAGACAGATGACTGCTACTACTTACATATGGGAACCAATGTTCTTCGCAGCCATGACAGTATAGTTCACCAATATTGAAGCCAACTGACAACTTCTTTAAAGTAATGTTGCACCTATTGTGATCTAAATGACAAATTCACATACATTTCCTTGTTGATAGGTTTCAGAACACCGAGAAGCTTTCACTCTATTGCAATACTGCCATCAACTTGCCATTAAAATTATTTATAATTGACCCCGCAAGTGTTTCGCAATTCCTTTTGGACTAGAATATATATATTAGTGCGCTCCACTTGCCAACAACTAGTTGGAACATCACTTGGTGTTTGAAGAAGCCGATCATTGTATCTGCCATCACAGTGGGGAACACTGAAACCCCGGCATGGACTGTAACAGGACTGTTGGAGGCAGAAGCCTAGGAGGTTGGGCTTGCATGATGCTCCAATCAGTGAGGATCTACTTAGAGTGGTTACAACGAGCCTCCAGGGACAGCATTTTTTAATAGTGAAGCGGGCACTGAAGAAAGCCGCATGGCTGAAACGCGTCTGCCCTAGCGGTTCGCTATTCCAGCAACAATTGTGCCTCCCTTGCAATAAAAATCCTGCTGGTCACGGAGCATGTGTCGGACCCGTTTCTTGGAATGGGATTGGTCTGGATATTTAACAGTATGCAAACACCGCTAACCGGCACGCCTTTCGGTCTGGAGCAACGCGCATGGTTTGCGCTCGTGTGGTATGGTGTTTTGAAGACACAGCGCGTCGCCCCCCCTGAAGTCTCAAATTACTCACCGGAGTATGAAGGTGTTTGGGGAGAAAGCAGGCAGCAATCAGGATTGGTCAGCTGCTTGAAAGTGACCAGAGTAGGATTTACATCTTTGCCTCCTGAGCGGACCGCCGGAGATTAGTGCGCTCCACTTGCCAACATCTAGTTGGAACATCACTTGGTGTTTGAAGAAGCCGATCATTGTATCTGCCATCACAGTGGGGAACACTGAAACCCCGGCATGGACTGTAACAGGACTGTTGGAGGCAGAAGCCTAGGAGGTTGGGCTTGCATGATGCTCCAATCAGTGAGGATCTACTTAGAGTGGTTACAACGAGCCTCCAGGGACAGCATTTTTTAATAGTGAAGCGGGCACTGAAGAAAGCCGCAAGGCTGAAACGCGTCTGCCCTAGCGTTTCGCTATTCCAGCAACAATTGTGCCTCCCTTGCAATAAAAATCCTGCTGGTCACGGAGCATGTGTCGGACCCGTTTCTTGGAATGGGTCTGGGTGTGTGTATATGTGTATGTATGTATATATATAAATCGGCGAGATTTGCGCACCCAGAGCGAATTTCGACCGAAAATAAAAAAACAACGAAGCGCGGGAGTTATTATTTAGCCCTTGGGTGGGCCAAGTCCCGGGGGCATGACATATTGTAATTGCGGGGGCCCAGGGAGACCCCCACCCCCCGGGGCTTTCCTTAAATATTTGCGGGGGCACACAGCCCCCCCGCAGCCCCGGGGACCGCCACCCCCCGGGGCTTGTTTTATTTAATGTGTGGGGGGGCACATGGCCCCCCCGCAGCCCGGGGACCGCCACCCCCCGGGGCTTTTCTTAAATATTTGCGGGGGCACATGGCCCCCCCGCAGCCCCGGGGACCGCCAACCCCGGGGCTTGTTTTTTTTAAAGAACCTGTGTGGGGGGCTCGAGCCCCCCCACACGCCCCGGGGACCGCCACCTCCCCGGGGCACTAACTATGTAAATTTGGAGGTCCGTTACGGACCCCCGAGCCCCAGGGACCACCACCTCCCCGGGGCTTTGCCAATGTTTGGAGGGGGGCCGAGCGGCCCCCCTCCAGGAGCCCTTGATGGCCCTGGGGACCGCCACCCCCCAGGGCCGGCTCTTGCAGTGTCCCGGGGTGCCCACCCCGGGACACTGCCGTTTGCAATGACAGGGCGGGAGCCGCGCGGCTCCCGTCCGGTCATTGCAAGCTGCTTTGCTTCATTGAAGCGAGAGCAGGAAACCTGCTCTCGCTTCAATGAAGCAAGCGGATTGCTTTCCACAAGGGGAGCTGCATGTTAGCAGCTCCCCATGTGGAAAAGCAATGCCGGCTCCTGCAGGACGCGGGGAGCCGGCGGGACCGTGGGGGCATTGGGGCTCCCCCAACGGATAGGGCCTGCCCCGGGGGATGGGGTCCCCGGGGCTAGAAGTGGCCCGGGAGGGGGGCCACGCGTACCCCCTCCCCAAAATTAAAAAATCAATGTAAAAAATACAAATAAAATAAAGGCCGGCCCCGGGATCAATAGAGGCCTCAGGAGGGGGGCCACGCAGCCCCCCTACATAAAAAAAAGAAAAAAAATGTGACCATGCCCCGAGGGATGGGGTCCCCTTCCCGTTCATTTAAAAAAAAAAAAAAAAATTTAAAGGGTTCAGGCCCTGGGGGATGAGGTCTCCAGGGCCCAAAAAAAGGGAAAAGAAGGGGGGCCCACACAGCCCCCTTCTAAAAAAACAAAAAAACAAATAGACCGCTATTGTGCCGGAGGCCCCGCCCCCTCCCAGCAACACTCTGCAAACGCGCCCTGTGGCGCGTTTTAAATTGGGGAATTAATTCCCCTTCAATACTGGGGGTCCCTGGGGGCCAACTAGCCCACCAGGTACCTCCAGTAAGCGCCACAGGGCTGGTCTGTGGCGCTTACTGGAGGTACCTGGTGGGCTAGTTGGACCCCAGGGACCCTCAGGATTGAAGGGGACTTAATCCCCCAACTTACAACGCGCCAGGGGGCGTGTTTGCAGAGTGGTGGAGAAAGGGGGCATGGCCTTTGTCTACCTCTCACCAATCCCACTGCGTGGGGCTTACTGGAGGTAAAAGGTAGGCTAGTTGGCCCCTAAAGGACCCCCAGCAGTGAAGTGGACTTCAATCCCCATCCAAGAGCGTGCCATGGAGCGCGTTTGTAGAGTGGTGGGCAAAGTGGGCGTGGCCTGGTTCGAGTACTTACCAATGCTACTGTGTGGGACTGACTAGAGGTAATAGTTTGGGAAGTTGGCCCCCAAGGTTGTCCTCGGGGGCCAACTACCCCTCGTTACCTCCAGTAAGACCCACACAGGGGGATTGCTAAGACGTCTTCGGAGGCCATGGCCCCCTTTCTCTACCAGTCTGCAAACGTGCCTCGTGGCAGACTACGGGATGGGGGATGAAGTCCAATTTAGTCCTGAGGGAGTTTGGGGGCCAAGAATCCCTCCTGTAAGTCCTACGCAGTGGAATTCCTGAGCGTTGGTTGGACGCCCAGCACCCTTTCTCCACCACTCTGCAAACGTGACTACTAGTTAAAGTAGCATATTTTTGCACCTCTGACTTAGAGGTAGTTTTAATCCACCTGCCCTATTGTGTACTAGGGCCTTACAGAGGAGGTCAAGCTAATCACAGGGGTACCCCAACGCATAGTGTTCCCTAGTGTATGTAGGTGTTTTCACTGTATTCTAATTGTCTTTTAGCATAGCACCGGCTCTAGGCCTGGTTAGTCAGAGTCAGTTACCACCAGTACCCGTCTGAAAAAGTTGTGGGCACAGGATGATTGTGCAACAAGGCCTCTTTCTGCTCCTCTGTTGGTTCTTTCTGCACATGTCTTGCTTCTTCCTGCACTTTTCTTCGTCTTTGTGGACTTCTGTTGCTTCTTTCTGCATTTCTTTTGCTTCTTTCTGTGCGTTTTTTCTTCTTTCTTCACATGTCCTACCTATGTAGGCATAGTTAGAAACTAGCATTTAAAAAACCTTAGAAATTCACTTAAAAAGCCATAGATTTCAGGCACATTATAGTTAGAAATTAGCATTTAAAAAACCTTTGAAATTCACTGAAAAAACCATAGGTTTCAGGCATGTTATAGTTCGAAATTAGCATTTAAAAAACCTTTGAAATTCACTGAAAAAAACATAGGTTTCAGGGGCGTTATAGTTAGTTGGGCATTTCACTCGTACAAAACCATAGAAATTCCCCCGTTATAGTTAGTTCAGCTAACTATAACTCACGCCCCCGCAATGCACTGCTGATGACGTCACATATTACATCACTCATGACATGGTCAGTGACATCACTGATGACATCTCAAATGACATCACTGATGACATCATCCATGTGATAATTCATGCATCTTCTCTCACCCTAATATAACTTTTGATACACCCACTCTAAATTACAGACTGCCATTCTCAAAATGCATAGACACTCCAACACCAATAACCACATACCCACTCACTGATTCTTAGGTCAACACACACATCCACTCACTCACCCGTACAGTCACTCATACTTATGGTCACTCAGTACAGGACTATCATATGCACTCATACACCTATATAGACACTCACACACCGCCACTCATCCATAGAGGTACTCACACACCTAGTCAGTCATGCAAATAATTAATCACACTCCCATTTACTCACCTATACAGTTATACACACACCAGCTCACTTACTCATATAAATACTAGCACATTCTTACGCTCTTATACAATCACTGATACAAGCACACACTCATCCATACAGCCACTCTCACAATCACACACTCTCACTTATAGCCATTTATATACTCCAACACACATATATACTGCCTTTCACATATGTAGTTACTCACACATGTACCACTGAGATATACATTCTCACTAACACACCCATACACACACTCACCCACCCATACAGTCCATCACAGATGCACTCTTGAAACCATGCACCCAGTGAATCACCCACTCACACATCTATGCAGAGTCACACACACCCCACCCACACAAACACTCAGGCACCCATACAGATACTCAGACAACCAATCAATAACTCATATAGACACTCATCTAGCTATTCAAAAACCCATGCAGCCGCTTACACACCAACAGACAGACGGATACAGACATTCACACAGTTTAGTCACCAACCCATGCATTCAGTAAGATACGTTTAATCACTCACTTATAGTCAGTCACGCACCTACTAAATCATCCATTCAGACACTTATACACCCACTCATTCTTCAATACGCCTTTCCCTATATATATTAAACATATTTAAACTTTACAGAAACACAGAGTCACTGGATGATGTCATCAGTGATGTCATTTGAGATGTCATCAGTGATGTCACGGACCATGTCATGAGTGATGTAATATGTGACGTCATCAGCAGTGCATTGTGGGGGCGCGAGTTATAGTTAGCTGAACTAACTATAATGGGGGAATTTATATGGTTTTGTACGAGTGAAATGTCCAACTAACTATAACGCCCCTGAAACCTATGTTTTTTTCAGTGAATATATATATATATATATATAAGTCTATTCCAGACGAAACGCGTCATGCCCTGATGTTCATTAAAAGCCTGCTTTCCTGTAGAACCCGTGTGGGCTCGTTCCTTTCTGGAGAAGGGGACTTGGTTTTATATGTTTGTGTGCGGCCACAGCGCACTTGAGCACCCACCCCTAAGCAGTCCGGCGGCTGAAGTGGCAGATTTGGTTTACTTAAAGGACTTGAGAACCGCCGGACCGCCGCTTCCCCAACTACGACAATGCCAAGTAATTTGGACCGTGACTACACGTGTGAACATCGCTTACCTAGATGTTCTTGGGGTGCAGTTGGGAGTCTTGCGGTGGGGTGAGGGTCCAGGACAGCTGCTTGTTGTCAAAATTACATCTCGGCGAAAGAGGGAAGGAGGCAGTCACCGCCCACTTGGGAAGTACTTACGCATGGACTGCCTCGCTGAATCTCGGAGTGCCGGTTTCAGGACACACCTCCTAACGCCAGTCACAGTGCCTCAACCAATCGTATAGGGGTGCCTGTGTTTAAAAGTGGACACCTGTGAACATTTTAATCTTTGTGGCATTTGAAAAAGTCTATTCCAGACGAAACGCGTCATGCTCTGATGTTCATTAAAAGCCTGCTTTCCTGTAGAACCCGTGTGGGCTCGTTACTTTCTGGAGAAGGGGACTTGGTTTTATATATATATTTTTTTTTTTGTAAAACTTTTTTTTTTATTAATCAATATCAGCATATCAAGTACATTACATAGAAAGCAGAAGAGCACGCCACATGGAGACAATAGGCAAAATCAATTAATACAGCATAATACTTGGAGGGTTTAGGGCAAAGGGAGGTCATCACTGTCAAGGGAGAGGGGCGGTTGACATATGTCTCCACGATAGGAGTTCCACAGGCCCCATACACGGGTCCATTTTTTAGGGCAACCCCGGGCAACATACACTGTCTTTTCCCTGAACATTGCCCAATCCAGAGCTTTCTTCCAGTCACCCACCGTTGGAGGTTGAGACGCCCCCCACATCTGAGCAATATTTCTCTTAGCGAGCATAAGTCCCAAAGTGACCCATTGCGTTAAATAGACATTCAGATCCGTCGGTTCCCATATGTTCAACAAACATCTACGAGCATCTGGGCTAAGTTGTGTTGTTAACACTGTGTTGGTGATATCATGTATTTTACGCCAGTAGGGCTGAATTTTGTCACATTCCCAAATTATATGTATAAAAGTACCCATCTGGCCACAGCCCCGCCTACAGTCCCCCCATCTGTTCTTCCCATCCGTACCAGCTGCGGTCCGGTCACGTAAATCCTATGGAGTACTTTAAGTTGGACCAGGCGTAGGCGCGCGGGTATCGCCACCACTCTGGGCGAGGAAACGGCCTCTTGCCAGTCCTCATCGTCTATCTCGATTCCGTCCCTGGACCATTTCTCCCGAAGCGACTGGAGAGGGTCTGGCATGCTGTTGATCAGCTTTTTATATATCAATGAGATAGTGCTGTCAGGGATGTGGCCGTCCAAGACGCGGTCCTCCAATGGGGACGACTCTGGAGGGGCGGCACCACGCTGTATATGGGAGCGCAGGGCATGTCGGACCTGCGTATAACGGAAAATTTCAGAGTCAGCTAGATCGTATTGCTGTTGCAGGGTGGCGAATGACTTGATATCTGATTTGTCCCACAGATCCCCTATACGCGAGAGACCTATGAGATCCCATTTGTCAAACCCTTTGCTTTTCCACAAGCTACCTAGCTGTTCCGAGTCCCATAACGGGGTAGCAAGTGTGAGCCTGCGATTCCAGCCAAGGCATTTAGTGGCAGTGTGCCAAACATGGACCGAGTGTTTGGTGGGGCCTGTGAGTTGGAATCGGTGTGGTTTGGAGTAAAGGGCTCTGTTATAGTTCCCACCCGAAAGGAGCCATCTATCCATGTTATGGCCTGGATCTCCGGGACGTAGGTAGGTGCCATGATTGATGGCAGCAAGATGTGCCGCCCAATAATACTTCTTGATATCGGGGAGGCTAATGCCCCCGTCATACCAATTTAAGGTGAGCTTGCTTAGGGCGATACGCGGCCGTCCACTCCACAACAGGTCCCGCTGAAGGCCCTCTATCTCCCTAAAGTAGGACGCTGGGACCGGATCCAAGGAGTTCTGCAGGGCGTATAAAAACCGGGGCAAAGACATCATTTTAAAAAGTGCCGCTTTTCCCAGTAGGGAAAGCGGGAGCGACTTCCAGCTGATTATGTCCTTACGCAACCTAGTCAAAGGGGGAAGTAGGTTCTGGGAGTAGCGGAGCGACGGGTCTAGGGTGAGAAAAATCCCCAAATACTTGAAGCCGTCTGCACGAATTTGAATGGGGCAACCCTTTGGTGGGATAGGCGGTGTTCCAGCCAAAACGAACCACAGGGATTTACTCCAGTTAATGGAGTATCCGGAGTACCTGCCGAAGACGGCCAGGATATCCAGGACCACATTCAGGGACCGCCTCGGAGAAGTCAGATAGAGCAGGATATCATCTGCGTAGAGCGAGATGCGGTCCTCCCACTCCGAGGACCAGCGCATGCCCCGAATCCTCGGGTCTCTACGTATCCAGGCCGCCAGCGGCTCCAGGGCCAGGGCAAACAGGAGAGGAGACAACGGACAGCCCTGCCGGGTCCCCCGACCCAGCTCAAAGGTATCCGATTTTTTGTTATTGACTACTACTTGTGCCAACGGTTTAGCATACAGAAGTTGTACCCATTGAATATATTTCGGGCCAAACCCCAACTTCTCCAGAACTGCCCAAAGATACGACCATTCAATGGTATCGAATGCCATGGTGGCATCGAGGAGACTATTACAGCTGGTTCTAAAAGTGAGGTCGCTCTGCCTAGTACCCCATGCACCCTACGCAAGTTAAGTGCAGTGTTGCGATGCGGAATGAAACCAGATTGGTCTGGATGGACCAGGGTTTCGATCACTGTGGTCAGGCGGTTGGCCAGAAGTTTGGCCAAAATCTTGGGCTCTGCATTCAGGAGGGAAATTGGTCTGTATGACCCACAGTCAGTCCTCGGTTTCCCCTCTTTATGGATGGTGATAATAGTGGCCGTCCTCTGATCTATCGGCAGGAGCCCTCTCTCCCTTGAGTACATAGTACATAGCCCTGAGATGTGGGGCCAGCCCGTCCGGTTTAAGTTTGTATAATTCGACCGGAAGCCCGTTGGGGCCTGAGGCCTTTCCTGATCTAATGGACCTTATTGCCTTCGCTATTTCGTCGTTGGATATGTCACTATCTAAAAAGTCACGGTCATCAGCTGAGACCTTGGGCAGCGTTATGTCAGCAATCATCTGGCGGGAGTCCTCTACAGAATAGGGAGTAGTTGAAGAGTAGACCGCACAGAAGTGGGCAGCAAATTTATCTACAATGTCTTGAGGATCTGTGAGGGGGCCACCTCCCTCCCCTTGGAGTTCTGGTACTAGGCGGTCTGCCCATTCTCTCTTGTCTAGCCATGCTAGCAATTTCCCAGCTTTATCTCCCACCTCATATAACCGTCCCTGCGCAGCTCTACCCAAGGCCCGCGCCTGGTCGGTCGCCAGCGCTCTGTACTCCTGCTGCCGGAGCCGTAGATAGTGGAGTTTATCGGGTGTGACCTCCGAATCCAGGTCAGTTTCTAAGTGGCCAATCTCCATGGCCACTATCTCTCTGTGGTGGTCCTTTTTCTTGCCCGAGATTAGGGATAGGGCCTGGCCCCGGATCACCGTCTTAAAGGCTTCCCACAGCGTCTGCGGGGAATCCACTGATCCCTCATTGTCAATAAAATAATTATCTATGGCTGCAAGGAGCGCTGTGCGAATTTTGGGATCTCTAAAATACCACGGGTTGATGGGGGCCACCCTTCCCACTTGCTTATAATCAAGAACCATGTGAAGCCAAACCGGAGAGTGGTCGGAGATACCCCTGGCCAGATGTCTAGTCTCATGGATGTGTGCAATCTGAGATGCGGGAACCAGAAAGTAGTCGATACGTGAGAGGCTCCCGTGCGCCCCCGAGTGAAAGGTGTACTGCATTGTGTTTGGGTGATAGGTCCGCCAGCTATCCACCAACCCCATGGTCTCGAGAAAGTCCGGAAGCCAACCGGAGGTGGGGCTCAATGTACGGGGGGGGATATCGATCTAGCGCGCCCGAGACTACTGAGTTTAAGTCCCCAGCCAGGATTAACAGACTTTCTGGAATAGCTAGCAATATAGTTCCTAAATCCCTAAAGGTGGCGGCCTGCAGGCCAGGTGGTACATAAACCGAAAGGAGTGTGATGGGGTGCCCCGCCCATGTTCCCGTAACTCCAATGTATCGTCCCCGATCGTCTGCCCAGGTTGCGCTTACCACCAGAGGAAAGGATTTCTTCATCATAATACCCACCCCTCTTGAGCTGGAGGTGAATCCCGCATGGGCCAACATTATGTAGCCTCCTCTATGTAGTGCCTTGCATGTATTGCCGATGAGATGGGTTTCTTGGAGTAATAAAATGTCGGGGGCCTGACGTTTGATGTACTGGAGAACAACACTACGTTTTATCTTGTCCCCTAACCCATTGACATTCCAGCTTAACAATTTGATTCCTACGTCTCTCCGTGTAGCCATGATTGATTAAAAGATATCTCTACTCTTTCTACAGGGGTAGCAGCGTGTGTCTCGGCTTCCTCCTCAGGCGGTACTACTAATGATGCTGATACAACAAACACAACAAAAACCAAACAAAACATTCCCTCCCAACAACCCCCACTCCGCTGCCCTGCACTCTGGGCCTAGAACTGCCCATCGAAAACTTGCAGAGTGCCTGTCGCCCTTGGAATGAACTAAGAGTAGAAGAAAAGGGGAAATAAAGCGCTCCGCCTCCCTGTCCCCCACATGTCAAGTGTACATCCTCCTTGCACGAGTGTGCCAAGTCTAAGAGGGTCCACAGCCACGAAGGCTCAAAGAGAGAGAATACCCACCCACAACCCACCCCACAACAGGCCCAACATATTCCGTACAAAGATGCATGGCGATACAGCCCTCTCTTCAGACAGGGCGTGTGTCTTCACTCTCACTTCGGACATGGCCGCCTGGGCTCCGCATTCCACGGCGCTCGATCCAGTCAGCTGCAGCCTTGGGCTGCTCTAAAAACCAGGCCCGTCCATCCGCCTCGACCCGAAGACGTGCTGGAAAGAGCATCGCATATTTCAGTCCTCTGTCTCTAAGCACTTTTTTCACGGAGAGGAACGACCTCCTCTGCGTCTGCACCCTCTGTGTGAAATCCGGGAAAAAGGTTATGTCTGCGTTTTCAGTAGCGGAGGGGGCCCGCGCCCTGGCGTTCTGTAGGACGACATCCCTGTCCCGGAAGTTTAGAACTCTGGCCAACATTGGCCGCGGGGCGCGCCCGGCCTAGGACGGCCGCCCGGGACCATATGTGCCCGTTCGATGACAAAGAACTTACTGAGGCCTTTGGGCTGAAGATGTGTCAGGATGAGGTCCTCCACGAATAGGTCAGGGGATTGCCCCTCCGATTTCTCTGGAACACCCAGGATGCGGAGGTTGTTGCGCCGCATGCGGCCTTCGTAGTCGTCCAGTTTTAGGTCAGTGATGGTACGCGAGTTTTGTAATTCGCGGACTTCTCCTTGGAGTTGGGCGACATCTCCGACGAGGCTCGTGGCGGTGATCTCCACCTGCTTCACCTTCTCGTTCAGTTTTCCCAGATCCGCCCTGATGAGGTTCACGTCGATAGCCATGGTGTCCATTTTATGCTCCAGGGAGGTTTTAACTCCAGTGATCGCGTCCATGACGTCTTTTAATGATAATTCCTGCTCTTCTTCGTCCAGGCCACTCTGGGAGGCTCCTCCGGATAGTCGGCTCTGGTGCGTGTCTTTGGGGACAGTGTAGCGGTCCAGTTTGTTAGTTTGCGTCCCTCTGGGCCCCCGGGTCCCAGGGCCTTTACTCCGATCCATTACGCCACTGAGCAGGTACTCAGGCCTTCCCCGATCACTCTGGAGAGTCGGCTGTCTGGGCCTCAGGCTGTCTTCCACCAGCCGGCGAAGCAGTGGTCCCGCTGGCCCCAATAAGTCAGGTGGAGGGAGAGCCAACACAGGCTCCGAGATCCCGCCGGGAGCTCCACTCTATGTGGTGGGGCTGCAAATGTATGTTCTGGTTTCAGGAGTGGGACTTAAGCCTCTCCAGGCCTGGAGCGTCCTCTCCCCTGGGTCTCCTTGTACGCTTTCTGTCTGCCAGGGGGGGGGGGTGTTTTCCCCACTGCCCACACTACCGTAGCTCTCCCTAGGTCCTGTCGGTGGTATGCCTGTGATCTCAACACTGTGGGCCTCCCCGCTCAGGGTCCAGTGTCTGGATTCGTCGCAATTCGTGGGGGGGGAGCGGGATGGTGAGCCACCGGCCCTCGCGTTGCAGCCCTGCCGCTCGCCGACTGCACCCCTAACGCGCAGGACAGGACTGCGCCTGGGCCTTTCCTGCTGGATGAAGTTTCTATTCCGGCCCCACTTGCCTGCGAATTATGGCGGGGTCCCGATTTGTTTGGGGCGAGTCGCAGTCCCTCTGCAGCGATGACGTATCCCGGGCCCCATGCCGCGAAAAGTCCCCAACCCGGCTGGGCCGTTCCCGGGCCTCTCGCAGCACTGTGTGTCCCGGCTTCTGGCTGGACGGTAGGCCTCACCGCCTCCGCCCCCGTAACTTTGGTGCCAGGCGTCTGACACAAGCCGGAGCGGGCGGGGTGGTAACCGCTGGTGTTCCGATGCAGGGATCCTCTCTCGGAAGACACGGATCTATGTGCCGGATAGGTGTTTGGGAAGGGTCGGGCGGCGGAGCTCTACTTTACGCGGCCATCATGGATCGCTGCTTGGCCACGCCCCCCTGGTTTTATATTTTTGTGTGCGGCCACAGCGCACTTGAGCACCCACCCCTAAGCAGTCCGGCGGCTGAAGTGGCAGATTTGGTTAACTTAAAGGACTTGAGAACCGCCGGACCGCCGCTTCCCCAACTGCGACAATGCTGAGTAATTTGGACCGTGACTACACGTGTGAACATCGCTTACCTAGGAGATGTTCTTGGGGTGCAGTTGGGAGTCTTGCGGTGGGGTGAGGGTCCAGGACAGCTGCTTGTTGTCAAAATTACATCTCAGCGAAAGAGGGAAGGAGGCAGTCACCGCCCACTTGGGAAGTACTTACGCATGGACTGCCTCGCTGAATCTCGGAGTGCCGGTTTCAGGACACACCTCCTAACGCCAGTCACAGTGCCTCAACCAATCGTATAGGGGTGCCTGTGTTTAAAAGTGGACACCTGTGAACATTTTAATCTTTGTGGCATTTGAAAAAGTCTATTCCAGACGAAACGCATCATGCCCTGATGTTCATTAAAAGCCTGCTTTCCTGTAGAACCCGTGTGGGCTCGTTCCTTTCTGGAGAAGGGGACTTGGTTTTATATGTTTGTGTGCGGCCACAGCGCACTTGAGCACCCACCCCTAAGCAGTCCGGCGGCTGAAGTGGCAGATTTGGTTTACTTAAAGGACTTGAGAACCGCCGGACCGCCGCTTCCCCAACTGCGACAATGCAGAGTAATTTGGACCGTGACTACACGTGTGAACATCGCTTACCTAGGAGATGTTCTTGGGGTGCAGTTGGGAGTCTTGCGGTGGGGTGAGGGTCCAGGACAGCTACTTGTTGTCAAAATTACATCTCGGCGAAAGAGAGAAGGAGGCAGTCACCGCCCACTTGGGAAGTACTTACGCATGGACTGCCTCGCTGAATCTCGGAGTGCCGGTTTCAGGACACACCTCCTAACGCCAGTCACAGTGCCTCAACCAATCGTATAGGGGTGCCTGTGTTTAAAAGTGGACACCTGTGAACATTTTAATCTTTGTGGCATTTGAAAAAGTCTATTCCAGACGAAACGCATCATGCCCTGATGTTCATTAAAAGCCTGCTTTCCTGTAGAACCCGTGTGGGCTCGTTCCTTTCTGGAGAAGGGGACTTGGTTTTATATGTTTGTGTGCGGCCACAGCGCACTTGAGCACCCACCCCTAAGCAGTCCGGCGGCTGAAGTGGCAGATTTGGTTTACTTAAAGGACTTGAGAACCGCCGGACCGCCGCTTCCCCAACTGCGACAATGCCGAGTAATTTGGACCGTGACTACACGTGTGAACATCGCTTACCTAGGAGATGTTCTTGGGGTGCAGTTGGGAGTCTTGCGGTGGGGTGAGGGTCCAGGACAGCTGCTTGTTGTCAAAATTACATCTCAGCGAAAGAGGGAAGGAGGCAGTCACCGCCCACTTGGGAAGTACTTACGCATGGACTGCCTCGCTGAATCTCGGAGTGCCGGTTTCAGGACACACCTCCTAACGCCAGTCACAGTGCCTCAACCAATCGTATAGGGGTGCCTGTGTTTAAAAGTGGACACCTGTGAACATTTTAATCTTTGTGGCATTTGAAAAAGTCTATTCCAGACGAAACGCGTCATGCCCTGATGTTCATTAAAAGCCTGCTTTCCTGTAGAACCCGTGTGGGCTCGTTCCTTTCTGGAGAAGGGGACTTGGTTTTATATGTTTGTGTGCGGCCACAGCGCATTTGAGCACCCACCCCTAAGCAGTCCGGCGGCTGAAGTGGCAGATTTGGTTTACTTAAAGGACTTGAGAACCGCCGGACCGCCGCTTCCCCAACTGCGACAATGCCGAGTAATTTGGACCGTGACTACACGTGTGAACATCGCTTACCTAGGAGATGTTCTTGGGGTGCAGTTGGGAGTCTTGCGGTGGGGTGAGGGTCCAGGACAGCTGCTTGTTGTCAAAATTATATCTCGGCGAAAAAGGGAAGGAGGCAGTCACCGCCCACTTGGGAAGTACTTACGCATGGACTGCCTCGCTGAATCTCGGAGTGCCGGTTTCAGGACACACCTCCTAACGCCAGTCACAGTGCCTCAACCAATCGTATAGGGGTGCCCGTGTTTAAAAGTGGACACCTGTGAACATTTTAATCTTTGTGGCATTTGAAAAAGTCTATTCCAGACGAAACGCGTCATGCCCTGATGTTCATTAAAAGCCTGCTTTCCTGTAGAACCCGTGTGGGCTCGTTCCTTTCTGGAGAAGGGGACTTGGTTATATATATATATATATATTATCTACTGGCGGTTGCCAGTAGATAGTTATAGTTAGGACCTATTTTCCATAGGAAATCCGCGACATTCTATTTGAAATAACTCTTGCGTCGGTTGACGAATCTTCGCGAAATTTTCAAACTTTATGGCCCGCTCCGGTCCGCTCCTACCCTGAAAGTCTCAGGGTGATTCGTCAAGCGGGGGCCGAGAAAAAGGGGGTCCCAAAACGTGTTTTCCCCATTCATTTTCCCATAGGAAACTTTAGACACGGCTACAGCCCGAACTGCTGAACGGAATTACACCAAATTTGGCAAAGAGGTAGTTCTTGGTTCAGAAAGAACCCTTTTTGTTAAATGGTGTAAATCCGTTCAGTAGTTGCTGAGAAAATCAAAAGTAAAAGTACATATATATCTATGGCCGCGTCGGATTCGCGCACCCTCCCGATCACGAGCTGTCTGCTAATTGGCTGTCAACACTCCAAACCAGGAAGTGTTGGCAGCCATCTTGTTCCTCGGTAGAACCGAGGAACAAGAAAGCAGTAAAAAAGTGCGCAAAACGCAGAAAGGGGGCAGGGTAGAAACACCCTGACCCCCTAGGTCTGCTCAGGGGTCCCACAAGGACCCCTGGGCAGAAAAAGCATTTTTTTTTTTTTTTTTTTAAATCGGCAGGATTTGCTCAGGGAGCGCGAATCCTGCCGAAAAAAAAGAAAAATCGAAGGGCGGTCTCCCGCGCTTCGATTGTATTTTGCCCCCGGGTGGCCCAAGTCCCGGGGGCATGGTGGGGGTTAAATTTATGTATGGGGGCCTCAAGGGCCCCCCAAGCCCCGGGACCGCCACCCCCGGGGCTTTCTTTTAAAATGGTGCGGGAGGGCTCTGAGCCCTCCCGCAGCCCCGAGGACCACCACCTCCCCGGGGCTTCTTTTTTTTTTAGTTTTTCCTGTGTGGGGGGCTCGAGCCCCCACACGCCCGGGACCGCCACCTCCCGGGGCACTAACAAATTAAAATGGGGGTCCGTTTTGGACCCCGAAGCCCCGGGGACCACCACCTCCCGGGGCTTTGCTGATGTGGGGAGGGGGCCGCGCGGCCCCCTCCTGGAGCCTGTGGTGGCCCTGGGGACCGCCACCCCCAGGGCCGGCTCTTGCAGTGTCCCGGGGTGCCTACCCCGGGACACTGCTGTTTGCAATGACAGGACGGGAGCCTCGCGGCTCCCGTCCTGTCATTGCAAACTGCTTGGATATTGGAAGAGAGAGCAGGGAAACCTGCTCTCGCTTCCAATATCCAAAGACAATTGCTTTTCCACACGGGGAGCAGCATGTTAGCTGCTCCCCATGTGTAAAGCAATGCCGGCTCCCGTAGGACACGGGGAGCCGGCGGGACTGTGGGGGTTTGGGGACCCCCCACAGTCCCCAACCAGAGGCCAGGCCCCGGGGGATGGGGTCCCCGGGGCAAGTAGTGGCCCGGGAGGGGGCCACGCGGCCCCCTCCCCAGAAATAATTTTTTTTTTTAATTTAAAAAAAAAAAAAGGGGTAAGGCCCTGGGGGATGGGGTCCCCAGGGCCCAAAAATAAAAAAGGAAGGGGGCCACACAGCCCCCTTCAGGAAAAAAAAAAAACGATCGGCCCGCAGGCCCCGCCCCTTCCTTAACCACTCTGCAAACGCGCCCCTGGCGCGTTTGCAGATGGGGAAGTAATTCCCCTTGAATACTGGGGGTCCCTGGGGCCAACTAGCCCACCAGGAACCTCCAGTATGGCCAGGGGCTGCGTTGCAGAGAGGTGTACAGAGGCCACGCCCTTTATACACCTCTCTGCAACGCAGCTCTGTGGCGCTTTTGGAGGTACATGGTGGGCTAGTTGGCCCCCAGGAACCCTCAGGATTCAAGGGGACTTAATCCCCCAACTTAAAACGCGCCACAGGGCGCGTTTGCACAGTGGTGAAGGGAGGGGCGGGGCTTCAGGTGACATGTGTGCAAACAGGCCCCGTGGCGCGTTTTAAGATGGGAATTAAATCCCTTCAATCCTGAGGGTCCCTGGGGCCAACTAGCCCAACAGGTACATCCAGAAAGCGCCACAGAGCTGCGTTGCAGAGAGGTGTAAAGGGGTGTGGCCTCTCTACACGTCTCTGCAACGCAGCCCCCTGGGCATACTGGAGGTTCCTGGTGGGCTAGTTGGCCCCTAGGGACCCTCATGATTCAAGGGGACTTAATCCCCCAACTTAAAACGCGCCACGGGGCACGTTTGCACAGATGTCACCTCAGGCCCCGCCCCCTACCTTCACCATTGTGCAAATATTCCTCTAAAATCTGCCGAACTACGAATTCGGATTTACTCACCTGTTATCAGGAGAGACCTCAGTGCTGCATCTTTCAGCCCAGTACTAATCCTGAAAAGTAATTTTAACCGTACTTACCAGTAACTTGAATTTCCTTCCATAGGATATCATTGCCTGCTTTTTGCTGAAAAAGTTTCTAAGTGTTGATTTTTGAAACATACAAATATTCTTCTAAAATCAGCCGAAATACGAATTCCGATTTACTCACCTGTTATCAGGAGAGACCTCAGTGCTGTATCTTTCAGCCCAGTACTGGTCCTGAAAAGTAATTTTAACCGTACTTACCAGTAACTTGAATTTCCTTCCATAGGCTAACATTGACTGGTTTCACTTGGAAATTCTTCTAAGTGTGGAGTTTTGGAACTTTAAAATATTCCTCTAAAATCAGCCGAAATACGAATTCCGATTTACTCACCTGTTATCAGGAGAGACCTCAGTGCTGCATCTTTCAGCCCAGTACTGATCCTCAAAAGTAATTTTAACCGTACTTACCAGTAACTTGAATTTCCTTCCATAGGATATCATTGTCTGCTTTTTGCTGAAAAAGTTTCTAAGTGTTGATTTTTGAAACATACAAATATTCCTCTAAAATCAGCCGAAATACAAATTCCGATTTACTCACCTGTTATCAGGAGAGACCTCAGTGCTGTATCTTTCAGCCCAGTACTGGTCCTGAAAAGTAATTTTAACCGTACTTACCAGTAACTTAAATTTCCTTCCATAGGCTAACATTGACTGGTTTCACTTGGAAATTCTTCTAAGTGTGGAGTTTTGGAACTTTAAAATATTCCTCTAAAATCAGCCGAAATACGAATTCCGATTTACTCACCTGTTATCAGGAGAGACCTCAGTGCTGCATCTTTTAGCCCAGCACTGACCCTGAAAAGTAATTTTAACCGTACTTACCAGTAACTTATATTTTCTTCCATAGGAATCCATTGTCTGGTTTTCAGCTGAAAAGTTTCAAAGTGTCGATTTTCACAAACTACAAATATTCCTTAAAAATCGCCTGTATGACTTAAACGCATTCTTTCAACTGTTTACAGGAGATGCACCAGTGCTGGATCCAGGATCCAACACTGAGTAAGAAAAAGTAACGATAACAGTTTTTACCTGCTAAGTGAATTTCCTTCCATAGGATAACATTGGTGATTCTATGAGAAAAAGTTTCTAAGTGTCAACTTTTAAAATACAATAATATTCCTTAAAAATCACTACTGTAACCAAAACGCTTTTACTCAACTGTTTACAGGAGATGTCCCAGGACTGAATCTAGGATCCAGTCCTGTGGTTTGAAAAGTAATCCATAAAGTAACTAATTGCATTTAACTAGAAATTCACATTGAGCTGAATGTTGCATTGTGTTTGAAAATGTGTTGCCCATTGCAACAACTGTAACTACTGTACTTAAAAGTCTATTGCCTATGTGCAAAGTATTTAAACTAAAGTAATTCATTCTGAGAAAGTATTTTTTGTAATGTATAATGTAATTACAATGTAATTTAAAAAATAAAATATGTAAAAAAAAATGTTTCTAAAAATGTAGTAAATCAGTATGAAAAAAATAAATATAACAATTAATACATTTAAAAATTGTCATTTACAAAACCTTTGAAATTCACTGAAAAAAACGTAGGTTTCAGACATGTTATAGTTAGGAATTAGCATTTAAAAACCTTTGAAATTCACTGAAAAACCATAGGTTTCAGGCACGTTATAGTTAGAAATTTGCATTTAAAAAACCTTAGAAATTCACTGAAAAAACCATAAGGTTTTAGGGACAGTTATAGTTAGTTGGACATTGCACTCGTACAAAACCCGTGAAATTCCCCGTTATAGTTAGTTCAGGTAACTATAACTCGCGCCCCGCAATGCACTGCTGATGACGTCACATATTACATCACTCATGACATGGTCAGTGACATCACCGATGACATCACTGATGACATCTCAAATGACATCACTGATGACATCACTGATGACATCATCCATGTGAGAATTTAATGCATCTTCTCACACCCTAATATAAGTTTTGAAACACCCACTCTAAATTACAGACTGCCATTCTCAAAACCATACACACTCCAATACCAATAAGTACATACCCACTCACTGATTCTTAGGTCTACACACACACATCTACTCACTCACCCGTACAGTCACTCATACTTACAGTCACTCAGTACAGGACTATCATATGCACTCATACACCTATATAAACACTCACACAACGCAACTCATCCATAGAGGTACTCACACACCTAGTCAGTCATGTAAATAATTAATCACACTCCAATTTACTCACCTATACAGTTATACACACCAGCTCACTTACTCATAAAAATACTAGCACATTCTTACGCTCCTATGCAATCACTGATGCAAGCACACACTCATCCATATAGCCACTCTCACAATCACACACTCTCACTTATAGCCATTTATATACTCCAACACACATATATACTGCCTTTCACATATGTAGTTACTCACACATGTACCACAGAGATATACATTCAATCACTAACACACCCATACACACACTCACCCACCCATACAGTCCATCACAGACGCAATCTTGAAACCATGCACCCAGTGAATCACCCACTCACACATCTATGCACAGAGTCACATTCACCCCACCCACACAAACACTGAGGCACCCATACAGATACTCAGAGAACCAATCCATAACCCATATAGACACTCATTTAGCTAGTCAGAAACCCATGCAGCTGCTTACACAACAACAGACAGACGGATACAGACATTCACACAGTTTAGTCACTCACCCATGCATCCAGTAAGATACGTTTAATCACTCACTTATAGACTCAGTCACGCACCTACTAAATCATCCATTCAGACACTTATACACCCACTCATTCTTCAATACGCCTTTCCCTATATATATTAAACATATTTAAACTTTACACAAACACAAAGTCACTGGATGATGTCATCAGTGATGTCATTTGAGATGTCATCAGTGATGTCACTGACCATGTCATGAGTGATGTAATATGTGACGTCATCAGCAGTGCATTGCGGGGCGCGAGTTATAGTTACCTGAACTAACTATAACGGGGGAATTTCACGGGTTTTGTACGAGTGCAATGTCCAACTAACTATAACTGTCCCTAAAACCTTATGGTTTTTTCAGTGAATTTCTAAGGTTTTTAAATGCAAATTTCTAACTATAACGTGCCTGAAACCTATGGTTTTTTCAGTGAATTTCAAAGGTTTTTAAATGCTAATTTCTAACTATAACGTGTCTGAAACCTATGGTTTTTCAGTGAAAAAAAAAATATATATATATATTACCTACAGTAGGTAGTTATAGTTAGAACCTAGTTTCCGTAGGAAAAGCGTTTTTTTAATTTGCCAATAACTTTAGCGCCGTTTGTCGAATCTTCACGAAAGTTTCAAAACTAATTCTTCACTCAGGTCAGCTCCTGTCTTGAAAGGTTCGGGGTGATTCGTCAAGGGGGGGCCGAGAAAAAAGGGGGGTCCCAAAACGTGTTTTCTCCATGTTAATTTCCATAGGAAACTTTAGACACGGCTACAGCCTGAACTGCTGAATGGAACTACACCAAATTTGGCAGAGAGATAGCTCTTGGTCCAGAACGCACGCTTTTTTTAAAATGGTGTAATTCGGTTCAGTAGTTTTTGAGATATTTAAAGATTTACAGATATCGATATTTGAGAATTGTGAGATCTGATTGGCTGAGCCCTCCCGTGCACAAGCTTGCCTCTGATTGGCTGCCAACACTTCAAACCAGGAAGTGTTGGCAGCCATCTTGTGCCTCGGACCGAGGGAGAGGGAAAAAGGTAACAGTAATATTAAAAAACAAAAAAAGGGGGCAGGGTAGGAACACCCTGACCCCCCAGGCCTACTCAGGGGGTCCCACAGGGACCCCACGGCCTAAAAAAAGCATTTTTTTATTTTAACATTTTTGGCTGGGTCGCGCTGGGTGCGCGAACCCCGTCGAAAATGGAAAAAAAAAACAAAGTGCGGGCGCCCGCGCTTCGCTTTTTGAAGCCCCCGGGTGGGCCAGATCCCGGGGGCAATCCTTAATTCTGTAGCAGGGGCCCGTGGGGGCCCCCGCAGCCCTGGGGACCGCCACCTCCTCGGAGCTTTATAATTTATTCGCGGGGGCACACGGCCCCCCAGCCGCCCCGGGGACCGCCACCTCCCCGGGGCTTTATTAAAATACGATGGGGGGCCTCACGGGCCCCCCCAGGGACCGCCACCTCCCAGGGCTAAAAAAAATAATGTGTTTAGGGGGGCTCGAGTCCCCCCACACTGCCCCGGGGACCACCACCCCCCCGGGGCTTTAAACACGTGGGAGGGGGGGCCGCGCTGGCCCCCCCTCCTGGAGCCCTTGATGGCCCTGGGGACCGCCACCCCCCAGGGCCGGCTCCTGCAATGTCCCAGGGTGCCCACCCCCGGGACATTGCAGTTTGCTATGGCAGGGCGGGAGCACGGCTCCCGCCCTGTCATAGCAAACTCTGCTTTGGTTTTTGGACGCGAGAGCAGGAAACCTGCTCTCGCTTCCAAAAGCCAAAGCAGAATTGCTTTTGCACAAGGGGAGCTGCATGTCAGCAGCTCCCTGTGTGCAAAAGCAATGCCAGCTCCCGCAGGAGGCGGGGAGCCGGCGGGACCGTGGGGGCATTGGGGCTCCCGCCACGGTCCCCAACGGTGAGGCCAGGCCCCAGGGGATGAGGTCCCCGGGGCCAGAAGTGGCCTGAGGAGGGCAGCCACGCAACCCCCCACCAAATAATTAAATTTAAAAAAATTTAAAAAGACTAGCCATGCCCCGGGCCGAAATTGGCCTCGGGAGGGGGGCCATGCGGCCCCCTTCCTGTTTAAAAAAAAAGACAAAATTATAAAAAGGGGTCAGGCCCTGGGGGATGGGGTCCCCAGGGCCCCAAAAATGTAAAAGAAGGGGAGCCACACAGCCCCCCTTCTAAAAATAAATATTAAAAATAAGCCGGAATCTCGCCGGAGGCCCCGCCCCCTCCCTCCACCACTCTGCAAACGCGCCCCCTGGTGCATTGTAAGTTGGGGAATTAATTCCCCTTGAATACTGAGGGTCCCTGGGGGCCAACTAGCCCACCAGGTACCTCTAGTAAGCGCCACACAGCTGGATTGCAGAGAGGTGGTCCGAGGCCACGCCCCTTTACACCACTCTGCAAACGCGCCTCTTGGCGCACTGTTGGTGGGCGATGATGTCCTCTTGTGTCCTGAGGACCTCAGGACACAAGTGGACTTCATCCTCCGAGCAGCAGGGCGCCAGGAGCTGCGTTTGCAGAGTGGTGGAGAAAGGGGGCGTGGCCTGGTATGAGAAGTTAGCAATCCTGCTGTGTAGGACTTACTGGAGGTAATAGGAGGGGTAGTTGGCCCCCAAGGTTGACGTTGGGGGCTAACTACGCCTCCTGTTACCTCCAGTAAATCCCACACAGTGGGATTGCTAAGAGGTGTTTGGAGGCCACGCTCACCTTTCTCCACCACTTTGCAAACGCGACTGCTATGTTATAGTTAGAAATTAGCATTTAAAAAACCTTAGAAATTCACTGAAAAAACCATAGGTTTTAGGGACGTTATAGTTAGAAATTAGCATTTAAAAAACCTTAGAAATTCACTGAAAAAACCATAGGTTTTAGGGACGTTATAGTTAGAAATTAGCATTTAAAAAACCTTAGAAATTCACTGAAAAAACCATAGGTTTCAGGGACGTTATAGTTAGTTGGACATTTTACTCGTACAAAACCAGAGAAATTCGGCTGTTATAGTTAGTAGAGCTAACTATAACTCGCGCCCCCGCAATGCACTGCTGATGACGTCACATATTACATCACTCATGACATGCTCAGTGACATCACTGATGACATCATCCACGTGATCATCTGATGCACCTCCTCACACACTAATAAAACCTTTCATACACCCACTCTAAAATACAGACTACCAATATCGAAACCATAGACACACCAATAGCACTTAGTACATACCCGCTCAGTGATTCAAACGTCTACACACACATCCACCCACTAACCTATAGTCACTCATACACGCAGTCATTCATCAATACAGCCACTAATATATCCACCCATATAAACACTCACACACTGCCACTCACCCAAACAGTTACTCAAAAACCTAGTCAGTCACGCAAAGAATTAATTACACTGCCATTTACTCATCTATACAGTTATACACACACCACATCACTTATTCATACAGTTACGTACTGTCTTCAACAATTACTGACATAAGCACACACTTATCCATGCAGCCACTGTCACAATCACTCACTGTCACATATACTCACTTATATACTCCAACACTCACAAATAGTGACTTTCACATATGTAGTTACTTACAGATATACAACTAACATATCCATTCACTCACCAACACAGCTATACGTACACTCACTCACCCATACACTCCCTAACACACGCACTCAAAGGCATACACCCAGTGAATTACCCACTCACACATTTATTCATTTATAAAGTTTTATATAGCGCGAACATGACCACCGAGGGTATCAGAGCGCTTTACAGATTATGCAGCAAGGAGGGTATAGGTAAACATACAGAGTCAACAAAGCGAAAAGTACAGCATTTAAAAAAATGTCCAGCACTCACGCCAGCAAGGCCTCTGGGCTACAAACAGCAGCTATGGATCTCAGGTCAAGTGGGGAAGGCGGACTGAGGCAGATATTTCCTCATCAAGAGTCCTTTAACTTCCATTTTGAAGCGGACAGTGGAAGGGATCACCCTGACTTCGGGGGGGAGAGAGTTCCAGATCTTCGCCGCCATGCCTGAGAAGGTTCGATTGTAAGTCTTTTTTTTCTTGAATTTTTGTGGTTTGAGTAAAAGGGTGCTGGCACTTCTGGAGGCTCTTGTACCAAATGAGAGTTCCAGTTTCTGGGCGAGGTACAGTGGGGTCTTGAAGTGGATGGCTTTGTGTGTCATGCATGCAATTTTCAACTGTATCCGAGCTTCATATGGGAGCCACTTCAGGGCCAGCAGGTCCGGAGAGATGTGGTTGTATTTTTTACTTCCCATTATGAGCCTAGCGGCAGAATTGAGGGCCACCCTAAGCGGAGCCGTTTTTCCTCTGAGCAAGCCACACAGCGTTGCGCTGCCATAATCCAGCTTTGCGATCACTAATGCTTGCACTGCAACCTTTAGGTCTTGGGCAGGGAGAAAGGGTTTGAGCTTCCTTAAGATGCTGAGTTGGAAATTCGCTCCTTTGGTGAGGGAGCTGATGTGCTTTTGCATGTTCAGACTATTGTCTAATATAATACCAAGCGAGGATGCCGAGTCCACAAGGTGAGGTCTACAATTGAGAGCAGTAAGCTGATTCAGCCATTGTTCCATGACCGGGGATTGCTTGTGGGGTGAGATTAGGAGGAATTCTGTTTTTAGAGCATTTAGCTTCAGGTGGTTCCGTGTCAGCCAGCTTTGTGTTTCCAGCAGGACTGAATTGAGGGACTGAATGTCCTCAGGGGAGGCGATCTTCAAATAAAGTTGGGTGTCATTAGCATACATATGATAGTGAATGCTGGATGATTTCAGAATTTGTTAGAGGCTCCATGAACAAGTTAAAGAGTGTGGGAGAGAGTGCTGAACCTTGTGGAACCCCCAGCGTAACCGGTGCAGGATGGGACAAGGATTGGTTCACCTTGAAGGTTTGAGATCTATTCAGGAGGAACGAAGAGAACCAGTTAAGCACCGGCCCAGACAACCCCATCCTGTGTTCCAGGAGGTCAATTAGGTTATCGTGTTTGACAGTATCAAATACTGACGAGAGGTCGAGAAGGATCAGTAGGCACGACTCATTGTGGTCCAGCATTCTTAGCGCATCATCGACAATATACGTTAGAGCCGACTCTGTGCTATGGCCTGGGCGGAAACCAGATTGGCATTGGTCCAGGAGTTGGAAATGATCGATGTGGTTGCAGAGTTGGGCCAGCACACATTTCTCCAGTGGCTTTGCCAGGGTGGGGATGTTGGAGATTGGGCGAAAGTTATACAGGTCCGTGGGATCAGCTGTTGGTTTCTTTAAGATCGGGGTAACTTGCCCCGATTTTAGGCAGTCCGGAATATCCCCTTGCTGAAGTGATGCATTGACGATCTTAGTCCACAATGTTAGTAAGGAGGATCTCACTTCTGGGAAGAAGTTCGATGGCAGAGGGTCAATGTAATGATTGGAAGGTTTCAGAGTCGACAGTGTTTTGCGTATAGTGCACTCATCCAGGGTTTGGAACAGACTCCAGGATGCATTGTTTTTCGGGGGGTCGGGATGGACATTGTCAGAGATAGCCCCGCCTAGTGAACAGAAGGAGGTCCGTGGCCTGATCGACAGGTGGTCCTGGGCAGATCGTAATTCAGTTTCGATCTTACTAGACTTAGCAGTGAAGAAGTATGCAAATTCTTCACAATTAGGCAGTGTCCCTTGACCCAGAGACGCAGGGTTCGGATGACTATTGGCTTGGGACTTGATGAGTTCGAACAGTTTTTGGACGGTTTTTGCTTGGTCTGGTTGAGTTCTGAAAAAGGTGGCCTTCGAGCATCTGATGCGTTTATTATAAATGCTTCTCAAGGATCTCAGGTGGTAGAGATGCTCAAGGGAGGGATAAGACCGCCATTGCCTTTCAGCAAGCCTTAAGTTTCTTCTTTCGGAGTTAAGACTATCTGTAAACCAAGGTTTGGAGCGTTTAGAGGATATTCTTTTAAGCTGTAGTGGTGCAACCGAGTCTAGTACGTTCAGCATTGCGTGGTTATAGTGGGTCGTAAGGTCGTGAACATCAGACATGCTCGGAGGGGGGGGCAGAATGTTCTCGCAGAGAGCAATCATATCTTGCGGGTTGATGTTCCGTAGGCATCTTTTCAGCTGTTTTGGGTTCTTAGGCTGGGCTTTACATGTTCTAACCGAATCAAGAATGCGGAAGGAAATGCAGTAATGGTCTGTCCAATCACATGGGAGGATCGAGTCCAGGAGGATGGAGTTAGGCTTACCAATAATAAGATCTAAGGTAGCTCCTTTGATGTGAGTGGGACTGTCGCATATTTGGGTTAGGTTGAGGTCAAGAAGGAAGGATTTAAGGCTATTGACCACAACATCATTTACATCATTCCAGTGGAGGTTGAAATCTCCCAGGAAGATCTGAGTGCCATGGAAGTCTGCATTGGCCGAGATAATGTCCATGATCAGTTCTGAGAAAGGAAGGTTGTCGCGGGGGGGGGGGGTAAAACGTGTGCAGTTTGCAGGAGTGATTATTGCCACCAGACACTTCAATGCATATGTATTCACAGGACGGCAGGGGGTCAGTCTGTAGTACTTTCACTGTAAGATTGCTATGATGTAAACATGCTATGCCTCCACCTTGACCACTGGATCTGTCCGACCTAATGATATCACAATTGGGAGGTATTAAAAGGTCCAGGATGGGGGCAGCGGAGTCATTTAGCCAGGTTTCCGTTAGCATTACAAGGTCAAGATCCTGCGCCAGGGTGAGGTCGGCAATATCCGCAGCGTGCTTAACCGCCGATCTACAATTTAGAAGCATGCATTTGAGACTTATGTTGGTGTCAGTTAGTGCCTGCGGAGTGGTGGTGACTCTCGTGAGGTTGTTCACATTTAAGGTTCTGGTGTTTGATCTAGGTTCCCTGAAGGGGTCATTGGGGATGGATTCAATTTGTTGCATGTTTGCTATGGTGGGGGGATGTGCTGGAGCATAGGAATGTAAGAGATAATGAGTATCAGTATCAGACAGGGAGGCTCTACATCTGGAGGGGCGAGCAGGGTCGTTAGGGAGCGGAATGGTGGACCACCTATGAGGTGTGTGGGTGACGTGAGAAGGTGACGGCCGAGTATAGTGGGCAGAGGGGGCCTGGTACACACGCAATCTGGGAGCGAGCGAAGGTGGTGATTTTTCTTGGTGTAGCAGCTTAGTCTGGAGTTCGACGACAAAGCCTCCGTGATATGTCGTAGACTGCGAACCTCTGTCTTAAGTTGTTGTAAGCAGAGTGCTATCTCGCTCAGACGGCCTTCCAGTGAGGTGCGAGGATGGGAATGGGAATGGGAGGGTAGGTCCTCGGGACCATGGAGCTGGTGAGAGCAAGGGAGGTCCGGGGAAAGTGGGGCAGGTGGCGACTGAATGTGCCCTGAGGGAAGAAATTCTGGAAGATGGGGCTGCATACTCGGAAGGATGGGTAGGATAGGGGAGGAGCTAGAGATGTCGGGGGAAGATAGGGCGGATGGCGACTGACTGTGCCCCGATGGAAGGGGTTCATGGCAATGGAGTTGGAAGCACGGAGGGATGGGTAAAATAGGGGAGGAGGGGACTGACATATAGTGACCCCTGGAGGCCGGTGGGAGCCTGATGGGGTTATGTGTTGGACTGGAGGAAGGTGTCTTGGGGAGAATCGGGGCGGTGCTGTAAGCCATGTCGTTAGTGGAGTTAGGGCATGCTAATGATGCAGGGGAGGGAGCAGGCAGATTAGCGTGATGACTGTGCTGACTCTGTTCGCACATTGCATGTATGGCAGGTGAGTTGGTATTAAGAGTAGGGGTAGTTAGAAGGGGGCCCTTCGACGATGTGGGATCCGAGGATGGGGATGGAGAGGTAGGAGATAGATATTGCGAGGGCTGGGGGTGGAGAGGTGGAGATGTAGGAGAGGTCGGAGATAGAGATTGCGAGGGCTGGGGGACCGCTGGGGTTCCCACCCTTCCAAGGGGGCGGAATTGGCGTTAGCTACTTTATTCATGATGGTGGGGAAAAGTTTGTCAAATATCACTAGATTGCGGTCTGAGGCTTGTATAAGAATAGTTCCACTTTTGTAGAGGGAGATGGTGGCATCAGCTCTGAACTCCGAGGAGGGCGCCACTATCAATCTAAGGCCATGTGGGGTTTTCAGGGAAGTGGAGATATTGAGCAGAGAGTAGAAGGCCTTCCGCCATTGAGCATGCCGTTTAGTGTGGAGGATGAGGTCGTTTATGGTAACACCCTTTCTGGTAGAGAAGTAGGAGTCTGAGATAAGGGTTTCCGGATGTGTTTTAAGTGTCTATGTTTGAAGTTTTTTGCCGCATTTTTCGATAGGTTCGATGGATATCTGATTAGGAAAGCGTTATGTCCAGTGGGTTCCAGGTTGGAAGAGACGCGGTTCGAAGGAATAGGCTCCATGTTATCACAGGCCTTGTTTCCGCACAAAGGAGGTGCAGGTAAAACAGGCGTCCGGGCTGATGTCTGCCCCCACCATATGAGGCGTGGGTATTCCAAGCAACCAGGGTAGGGGTCGGGGGCGTGACGGAGGAATTCAGCAAGGAGAGCAGATGGGGGCTTGCATCGCAGTTGCTAGCGGTGCTCCTCAGGATCCTTTGGGTAGATTAGTCTCTTGAGGACCAGATTATCAAGTGCTAAGAGACCGGAGGCTGGACCGTGTTGACTGGAGTCCCAGGGATGGATTTCCCTCGTTAAATGGCAGTTCAGGCAAGCAATTTGCGTTCAACCATAAGGAGATAGACATCGCCCACTATGTGATATTGGGCAAACATAGCAGGGACCAGGAGTGTGAGTATAGGTAAAATGAATGCCCACTCCAAGATGGCCACCATAGTTTGGGAAAGGAGCAGGCCCCTTTCTATTTCCATGCTCAGCAGATCCTCGAAACCTGGGAAAGGGGCAGGCCCATTTCTATTTCCATGCTCACTACACATCTATGCACAGAGCCACACACCCCCCACCCACCGTCACAGACACTCAGGCACCCATACAGATACTCAGACAACCAATCAATAACCCATATAGACACTCATGTAGCTACTCACCAACCCATTCAGCCGCTTACACACCAACTGACAGACTGATACAGACATTTACACAGTTTAATCACTAACCCATGCATTCAGTAAGACAAGTTTAATCACTCACTTATACAGTCAGTCACGCACCTACTAAATCATCTATTCAGACACTCATACACCCACTCATACTTCAATACACCTTGGCATTTATATATCTAAAATATATTTAAACTTTAGAAACACATACTCACTGGATGATGTCATCAGTGATGTCATTTGAGATGTCATCAGTGATGTCATTTGAGATGTCATCAGTGATGTCACTGAGCATGTCATGAGTGATGTAATATGTGACGTCATCAGCAGTGCATTGCGGGGGCGCGAGTTATAGTTAGCTCTACTAACTATAACAGCCGAATTTCTCTGGTTTTGTACGAGTAAAATGTCCAACTAACTATAACGTCCCTGAAACCTATGGTTTTTTCAGTGAATATATATATATATATCACTCATTACTCTTATCAAAGCCCATAAAATTAAGCTTGTTAACTACGCTGACGACACTCAGCTGATTTTGTCCATCAATAATAACCAATAAACAACAAGGGGTTGTGGCTCTAATCAGCAAGGCTGAGCCATTAACCAAGAGAACAAACAATTGCCAATGCTGATGTACAGATCAACATTTTTTTTCAAGCGCATTGACATAAAACAATATCGCCAAACACCTCTTTTTCCGTATGATTTAATCCAAACTTGACGACCAAATCTCTCATCTCACAATGAAGCAATGAAAAGAGCTTGGTGGACTCCACGAGAAGCACTATTAGAGAGAAAAGAAAAGAGATCAGTGGAAAGAATAGTGTGTGTATCAACGTTTTGCCCTAATTCCAACAGGCTAAAAAATGTGATTCATCAAAATTGGCATCTGATAAAGAATTTGGATCAGTCGCTGGCTTCAGCTCCATTGTTTGCGTTTAAAAAAGATAAGAGCATTGCTAACCAAGTGGTTAGAGCGGCACTACCGAAACCAAGGACGAACACATTACGAGATTTTGTTGGCCTGCCACCAATTTCTGGACATCATAAATGTGGCACATGTGTGTGCTGTGATTCAACGCTTGAGGGGACATTGTTTTCCCACAATTCAATCCACTGGAAACATGAAACTTTCTCGAATTGTAAATCTAAAAATGTGATCTATGGAGTCTTGTGCCCATGTAGGAAGCTATATATAGGTAAAACAAATCAGGAAGTACGATACAGGATTTCACAACATAAATCAAGAATTCGGAAAAATGTACAAACAGCTCTATTAGTTAATCATTGGAGACTGAATGCACACACGGAAAAGGATTTGAAATGGACAGTAATCTCTAAAGTGGAACAGGATTCTAGAGGAGGCGATCTAGAATTAAAATTGACACGACGTGAGGCAATGCTAATAGTTAAATTCAATACTGCAGTAGAGGGATTGAACGAACTCTCTGAGATTTATAAGCTATGATGAATTTAGTGAGAAGAAGTGATCAATTTTCAATTGGCCACTTGGCACTTTCTTTGTAAGGAAAGATAAACCAGAGACATGGACTCGTGATTGCGTTTATGCTTAGACTGGTTCACTAGATTCTAAATTAAATCCAAATACATGCTTTTTGGATCCAAATTAGGATACGTTGACTGAGACATGAACCCCCCCTTTTTCCACACAAATAATAATTTTTTGTCAAATGTCCGAAGTTGTGCATTTCCACATGATAAGGCTCAGGCTAGATTCAATTTGATTTGCCTATTCGAACTCGAAAAAATAATGCGCCTCGAGAAGCGAGACATTAAAGGGACCGCGCGAACTACAATCCCCAGGAGGCAATGGGACGATTGCACGTCTTCACGCCGTGCGACCAATCAAAACTTTATTATATGCGTCAGAGGAATTACGACAAGAACTAGCGCCAGGAAAATTTCCCGGCGGCAAGATTCACTCGGTTTTGAACTAAGTCTCGTGTACTGAGGTAAGAGCATTATGAGGAGCGTAGACTGATGATTTTGCGGCAACTAGGGCGTCTCAGTATTCAAATAGCATTTGTATTCGGACTGTTAAGATGGAATCTCCTGTTGTAGGTCCCATTCAGTGTAGAGCGGCAGCTTTTCAATCTTTTTTGGACTAAAAGGTATACCTTTTGTCCCCCACAGAACAATTCGACTGCGAGATACTGAATGTTTCGAATTGGATCTTTATGACCTTTCCTTCAGAAGCAGGTAATTTTCCTCCTGTATTCACCATTCTCAATTCAAGGTCTTTCAAATTGAAGAGGTTTAATCCCCTCCCTCGCATTTTCCCTTTAGGACTAAAGTCTGCCCTTTTCCCTACATAATTGAGTGACTACAATTCCTGAATATAGCACATTCCTTCGCTGAACACGTAAGAACACTTCAATTTTTAGTGGATGACTTTACAGACTGTGACTAATTATTGAATAACTTTAGTACTGAGTTTACTGATAGTAGTTTTCTGTTGACTCTTAGGTTATTCTGTTGAAAGAGTTCACATAGTGCAGCAGAGATCGGCTGATCTCGTCTTAGAAACTAAGGTAAGCATACTCCTGAAGAGGAGGGCTTACAGGGGCAGTGGGCTTAGTTGCCATTTTGCGGCATAAAATTAAGATTTAGTTTTTGTTTTCCAGCTATCTGGTCCTGAGGAGAACCCCGGAATTTGGGGGTTCGAAACGCGTCGACCTTGTGGTGGCCAAACCAAGTGCTTTAATTTTCACTTTCAGAAAAATTGGGTTGATAATGTCGAAATGCATTTATGTTTGATCTCTTTTTCGAAACGAAGTCTTAACTGTCTAGATTATTTTTGTATAATTGTGTGTGTTGTGGTGTGGTAGAGTGGCGTTTTGAGATTTGTATGTGAGTAGGTTTGTTTGTAGAGATTGGTAGAGAGTTCAATGGTGATGTGCTTTGAGTGTGAGATGAGAGATTTGGTCGTCAAGTTTGGATTTTTGTATCTGGTATGGAGTATGAAGTAGTTGTAGGGCTATTGTTTAAAAACAAAAAACTTTTGTGCCTTCAAATTTTATACATGTAAATATTCAGAAAAAACTTTGATTAAATCATACGGAAAAAGAGGTGTTTGGCGATATTGTTTTATGTCAATGCGCTTGGAAAAAAATGTTGATCTGTACATCAGCATTGGCAATTGTTTGTTCTCTTCATCAATAATAACCAGCACGATGCTATTGACACTTTCCAGAATTGCGTGATAGACATTGTTAACTGACTGAACTCAAAGTCCCTTAAATTTAACGGGGATAAAACAGAGTTTCTCTGCTGTTCGGCAAGCAAGGTCCCCATAACTCTCCCCTCTAACTTTTGGCTTGTCAAGAATGGTGAAGAACTTCATCTCCCTGACCCTGTCCGCAACCTTGGGCTTATTTTTTTATACAAAACTATACCTGGAGAACCATGTCAAAGTAGCAGGTTCCTGCTTTGCGCTTCTTCATGGCCTCAGGAAGCTCTTCCCACTGCTGCCAGCTCTAGCAAAATCTCAAATTGTGAGCAGCGTAATTCTAAGCAGGCTGGATTATTGTAACACACTGTTACTGGGAGCACCGGACTATCTTATTAATAGACTTTATAGGGTCCAAGCGTCAGCTGGCAAACTGGCATTAAAAAGACCATGATGCATTGGAGGAATTGCATTAGCTTCCTCTGAAACAGAGGATATCATTCAAGTCTATGTGCATTGTCTTCAAGGCCCTTCAGGGCATGGGCTCTGTGCCCCTGCAACGGAGATTAAAGAGGTACCCCTGGGAGATGCCCCCATTCAGCAAACAAACGTGCTCTTTGTAACTAGTGACAAATTTGCCCGTTGTACACGTCATGTCAACCCGACTCAGAAATACATAGGCAGGCAATGAGACCCAGGCCCAAGGTCACTGATTGACAGGTCACAGATGGGGTGGCACGTAGCCGGCAGATAACATACAAACAGGGAATCCCAGATCAATCCCACAGATAGGCGCAGCAACACCACAATGGTCCAGGGAGATTGGCCCCAATAAAGCACACATGGAGGGGTGCACACGCTCCCAAAACACCATAAAGTCAGATGTCACATAAAGTTAGAAACACATAGTCAATCAGGACACAGCACACACACATTACCCAATGGCCGCATTGTGTCCACGCAAGGTCGAGGCCCACCTGGATTTCCTATCCAATGCATTAATTTATGACTCCACAGACAGTGATCCACATTCCTAACCAAAAAAGGATCAACTGAACTGTTTATGACATTCAATGAATTGTATAAAACCTACTTCAGAACAATTGTAAGTTGAGACAGTTCTCAGACCCTATGCTTGTGACTGTCCTCCCGACTGCATTGTTTAATTAACCGAACTGTTCTGGTTTGCCAAATGCCTCTTGGTTTTTTAAGGTATTTCATATTCAAGCAACATGGTCATCGTTGACTTTCTTACCAAATATGCTCATTTCATTCCATTAAACAAAATACCTACTGCCTCACAATCAGCCATGATATTTTTGAAAGAGACTGTCAGATTACATTGGTAACTGTCTGAGATTGTAACTGTGAAAGGTTCCAAATTCATCTCCAAATTCTGGACTACTTTGATCCACCGATTGGGCATGGTCACTTTTAAATCAACCAGTCATCACTCCCAAACTAATAGGCAGATTGAAAGAATCAATCTTCAGAGTAGTAGCTCCACTGCTATACTATGAAACAACAAGAACAGTGGATCACCTGGTTGCTCTTAACTGAACTTGTATAACATGTTTTGCATTCTTCTCTTGATCATTCTCCATTCTTTTGACATTCACAACTCTTTCCAGCCTGGCACGCTTGGATGAAACCAGACTGATCTGGGTGTACCAAGTTCTCCATCGAAGGTTGGAGTTGAGGGCAGTTCTTTTATTAAGTATTTTGGTGTCTTTGTTGAGGAGAGGGATGCGGCGATACGATCTACATTAATTAGGAGTTCTGTTAGACTTAAGAATCAGGGCAATGGTGGATTCAGTCATACTGGGGCTGCCTCTACCCTCCTCAATTATCTCACTAAATACTTTGAGGAGAACAGGCAACACTATAGGGCCAAATCACTTGTACAACGGCACGGTTAACCCATCCTGGCCTGTGGCTTTAGAGGCTCATGGATGGATGCTGGTGGGAGCGCGCCCCAGATCTGCCCCCCCCCGGTAGGCAGAAAGCCCACTAGGCACCAGGGATTTTTTTTTTAAATACGTAGGGTTGGGGGCTGCCCAGAATGGGCATGCCAATATCCCCACCCCCCAAATAAAATGCTACAGTTTTTCTGCTCCCCCTGGGAGGCAGATGGGGCAATAGCCCCTTATCTGCCCCCCTGGGGGGCAGAAAGCCCACTAGGCACCAGGGATTTATTTTCCCAAAGTTCGGGCATGCCAATGCCCCCACCCCAAAATGCCATAGTCTTTCTGCTCCCTCCCCAGGAGGCAGATGGAGGCAGTAGCCCCTGGTCTGCCCCCGGGGCAGGGGCAGAAAGCCCACTAGGCACTAGGGATTTTGTTTTTTTTATATACGAAGGGGTGGGGGTTGCCCAGAATGGGCATGCCAATGCACCAGGGATTTTTTCCCCCCAAAGTTCGGGGTGGGGGCTGCCCAGAATGGGCATGCCAATGCCCCTACCCCCCAAAAAATGCCAGTCTTTCTGCCCCCTCCCAAAGAGTAGCCCCAGATCTGCACCCCCCCCTCCCTCCGGGCCAGAAAGCCCACTAGGCATCAGGGATTTTTTTTTTTTTACGTAGGGTTGGGGGCTGCCCAGGTCGGGAGACCTGGGGAAACGCTGGGTGGAAGGAAATTTGTGTCAGCCGGCGGAGTTCAGGGAGGTATGGCTTGCGTGGATTCCCAAATGTTTTCCTACCCATATCCCCTGCAAACCGCAAATTTAGCTAAAAAAAAAAAAAAGAAAAATCACATTTTCCTCACATTTCTGGCTGGAATCATCGCGCTGGCACAAATGTCCTACCACTCAGCGTCCCCCTCAGTCTCCCAAGTAAAAAGATACCTCACTTGTGTGGGTGGGCCAAGTGCCTGCGACTGGGAAAGGCCAAAAACATAGGGTTTGAGGGTATAGCACCGCAAACTCTAAGCGCTATATTTATTTTTTTGAAATACGTTTTTATGCAATTCTGCATTGGACACCCACACAAGTGAGGTATTATTTTTATTGGGAGACCAAGGGGGAACGCTGGGTGGTGGGACATTTTTGCCGGCGCGGTGATCCCACGCAAAAATATAAGGAAAATTTGATTTTTTTAGCTAAATTTGAGGTTTGCAGGGGATTCTGGATAGGAAAACATTTTGGGATCCATGCAAGCCATACCTCCCTAAACTCCCCCGGGTGTCTAGTTTTCAGAAATGTCTGGGTTTGGTAGGTTTCCCCAGATGGCCGCCGAGCACGGGACCAAAAATGCAGGTGCCCCCCTTGCAAAACCAGGTCGTTTTCTGATAGATAGGGGGCATCTATGTTTTTGGTCCCGGGGTCGGCAGCCATCTAGGGAAACCTACCAAACCCACACATTTCTGAAAACTAGACACCCGGAGGAGTCCAGGGAGGTATGGCTTGCGTGGATCCCCCAACGTTTCCCTACACAGAATCCCCTGCAAATTTAACTAAAAACAAAAAATTAAATTTTCCTCACATTTCTGCCTGGAATCACTGCGCTGGCACAAATGTCCTACCACTCAGCGTTCCCCTCAGTCTCCCGAGTAATATGATACCTCACTTGTGTGGGTGGACCAAGCAGGGGCCCAAAATTACCTATCACAAAACGATCTGGTTTTGCAGGGGGGGGGCCTGTGTTTTTGGCCACTGGCTCAGCGGCCATCCAGGGAAACATACCAAACCCACACATTTCTGAAAACTAGACACCCTGGGGAGTCCAATGAGGTATGGCTTGCGTGGATCCCCCAATGTTTCCCTACCCAGTATCCCCTGCAAACCTCAAATTTAGCTGAAAAAAATCACTTTTCCACACGGTTTTGTGTGGGATCACCGTGCTGGAACACATGTCCTACCACCTAGCGTTCCCCTTGTTCTCCTGAGTAAAATGATACCTCACTTGTGTGGTTGGGCCAAAGGTCTGTGACTGGGAAGGGCCAAAAACATATGGATTAAGAGTATAGCACCGCGAAGAAAATAAGTTACTTACCTGTAAACTGTGGTTCTCCAGTATTGGTATCTTTCATAGATTCACATGCTTGAATCATTCCCCGTCGTCGAAGTGGGAGTCCCACGATACATAAAAAGCAGTAATATCTCGTCCTAGTCATTAGGATGGTCCAAACTTCAGCCAATCAGGCGACAGCACCCTCTAGAACCCTCTCCACAGAGGCTCCAGGCTCTCAGATTTTCGAGCACAAGTGTGGTATAAACCTGATAAAAACCAGGGGAGCCTCTATGGGGAGGAGGGTGGGTCGCATGTGAATCTATGAAAGATACCAATACTGGAGAACTACAGTTTACAGGTAAGTAACTTATTTTCTTCTCCAATATTGGGGTATCTTTCATAGATTCACATGCTTGAATCTGAATAGATAGCAGTTGTAACGTAGGTATGCATGCTTTTACACAATGTACAGGATTTTGTACATCACCAGTGTATAGCGAATTCCCATACCACTTAATCATATACGTATAAAAAAAAATATTTAAAAAAAAATATATATATATATATATATATATATACACACAAATAAACAATCCTGCTTCCATCGAAGAAGGCACGTGCACGAGGCTGTTTGGGATACGGCACTCTTTATTTTCTTAAGTCACCCTCGATCCCAAGACCAAAGAGACGCGTTTCGGCTTCACAGAAGCCTTTGTCAATCTCAAACACACACACACCTACACATGTATAAAAATTTTTTATGTACATACATAAATATCTGGCAATGCATATGTATGAATAACAATAATATCAATATTATCACAACAATTGTCAAACATAAAGGAAAGCAGGAAGGATAGAGGCTCACCTTATTGAAAAGGTTACGTAGCACCACCTGCCCCACAGCTGAATCAGTATTACTTGCAGCTTCCAGACAGTAATGCTTGGTGAAAGTGTGCCTGCTGGGCCAGGTTGCTGCTCTGCAAATCTGATGAATAGACACACGTGCAAAGAGAGCCGTTGAGGAAGAAACTGCTCTCGTAGAGTGAGCTTTCACTGTTGAAGGTAGCGGTTTGCCTGCTTGTTGATGGCAAAACTGGATCTCAGAAGATATCCAAAGAGCTATAGTCTGTTTAGTGACCGGATATCCCTTTCTGATTTTTCCATAAGCCACAAAAAGCTGATCAGCCTTACGTATGCTGGCTGTTTTCTGTAAGTAGAATTTTATGCACCTTTTTAGATCCAGGGAATGCAAAGATCTTTCCGCAGGTAACTGTGGATTTGGGAAGAAAGTCTTCAATACGACTGGCTCGTTTAGGTTAAAATCCGATGGGACCTTAGGTATAAAGGTAGGATTTGACCGGAGTATAACAGAGTCTGTAGTGAACTGGAGGAAAGGATGTAGAGTAGTGAAAGCCTGTATGTCGCTCACTCGTCTGGCTGATGTAAGCGCCAGCAGAAGAGACGTTTTCCAAGTAATGTATTTTAAGTCGGCCCTATGAATAGGCTCAAATGGGGCCTTCATAAGCTGTGTTAGAACAATGTTGAGATGCCAAGACGGAGGTGGACGCCTAATTAGAGGGAACATTCGAAACAGTCCTTTGAGAAATTGTTTTATTATTCTTGATGACCAAAGCGACTGTGACCCATTCTGCCGCCGAAATCTAGAGATCACGACAAGGAATACCTTAATAGTAGAATGAGAAAGGCCAGATTTGTCCAGTTGCAGGAAAAAGGGCAGTAATTGTTCCGGTGAAGACTGAATAGGGTGCACCTCAGAGTTTACGCACCAATGACAAAATCTCTTCTACTTGAGTTTGTAAGTCTTAATAGTGGAAGAAGCTCTAGCATTAGCCAGGACCCCTCGAAAGTCAGCCGGAATTACTAAGTTGGCAAACTCATAGTGTTCAGGAGCCAAGCTGCTAATCATAGCGATGTTGGGTCCGGGTGGCAGACCTGGACGCAATTCATTGTCAGCAAGTTCTGTAATGGGCGTACAACCTGGGTCTGCACTCCGATAGGAGCAGAAACTCTGTGAACCAGAACTGGCGAGGCCACCTGGGAGCTATGAGAAGTATTCGGCAGGGTCCCTTTCTTATCTTCCGAAGCACCCTTGGGACTAAAGGAATCGGAGGAAAAGCGTAGGCATAAATCTTTGACCAGTTTATCGAAAACGCATTCCCGTACGATCCCTGTTGGGGTAGTCAACTGGCGAAGAATTGGCATTGGCGGTTCAGACTGGTCGCAAATAGGTCTAACCTCGGTTTGCCCCACAACCGAAAGATGTGATTCAGCGTTGGTTGGTGGAGTTCCCATTCGTGGTTGGATGTAATCGACCTGCTCAAGGAATCCGCTAGGATGTTTGCTACTCCTGGAACATGTTCTGCTATTAGCGTTATTTGGTGTTGAATAGCCCAATCCCAGATCTGCTGGGCCTGTAGAGATAGTGTAGCTGATCTTGCCCCCCCTTGTCTGTTTAAATAGTGCATGCTTGTTGTGTTGTCTGTCTGAATTAATACTGAAGCTCCTGATATTATTGAGAGGAAAGATTTCAGGGCCAGGAATATTGCCTTTAACTCTAAAAGGTTTATATGTAATGTCCGTTGATAGGTGTCCCATTTTCCTTTCACTGTTAGTCCTTCTAGATGTGCTCCCCACCCCTCGAGGGATGCATCAGTTGTTATTGTGTAACCTGGCGAATCCACTAGGAACGATAGGCCTGCAGCTATGTTCGGGATGTGAGTCCACCATTGGTGCGCTTATTTCATTCGAGGTGTTATTCTGATAATACCGTCGAAAGACCCTGAAATGCTTTTGCATGATGAGTGTCCAAGGTTGCCCCTAGGAATGTCTTCACCTTTGAGGGAATTAACTGAGACTTTGGGAAATTTATGGAGAGGCCCAGAGATTACAAGAGAGAGAGACATTTTTGAGTATGAGTTTCTGCCACAGCGAAGGATTTTGCCTTTATGAGGCAGTCGTCCAGATAAGGGAAGAGTTGAATTCCTGCTTGGCGAAGGTGAGCTGCCACCGGTGCTAGGACCTTGGTGAACACTCGGAGAGCTGAACAAAGGCTGAATGGTAGGACTCAGAATTGGAAATCCTTGCCAGCCACTCAGAAGCGTAAGAATTTCCTGTGCCTGGGGAGGATAGGGATATGAAAATAGGCGTCCTGAAGGTCCAGGGTTGTCATGAAATCCTCCTGATTTATCAATTGAAGCACTTCCTGAAGTGACAACATCCGGAAGGATTGCTTTTTTAGAAATTTGTTGAGACAACGAAGGTCCAAGATGCGACGCCACTCTCCCGATTTCTTCCTTATGAGGAAAAACCTTGAAAAGAACCCTGTTCCTCACTGTACAGCTGGTACCACTTCGATCGCTCCCTTTCTTAACATTTTTATTTGAGACAAAAGTTCTTTCAGATGAGCAGGAGGGGGACCTCTGGGAGGACAATTGGGAGGAATCTTTAAAAATTCCAAAGTGTGAACGTTGGAAACTATATCTAAAACCCATCTGTCCGTTGTTATTGTAGACCATTCGGGATAGAAAAAGGAAATTCTTCCACCAACTTTGACAGAATCGATGGGAACTGTGGCCTGCAGTTTGCGTCTGTCACTGCTTCTTGGAGTTATCCCTGCCTCTTCAAGCCGTTTTTCCCCTGTAGTGCTTGTAGGAAGAGGCAGGAGGTTGTTTAAATGACTGTTGCTGTTGTGATGATGGGTACCTTGATTGACCCCGATATGGCTGGTACTGCTTGTACTGGCTGTAACCTCCCCGAATGCAGGACGAACCACGTCCTCTTGCCCCACGAAAGGGTTGCTTCTTGAATTGTAGAGTGCCAAGAGCCTTTGCAGTATCTGTGTCCTTCTTGATGGTCTGAAGGGCTTCATCGATGTGGTGTCCAAATAGGGATTCGCCATTTTAAGGCATGTCTATTACCTTCGTCTGAACTTCTTGTCTGAAAGAAGTAGCTTTTAGCCAGCCTCGACGCCTCAGGACCGCAGCCCCAGCCAGTTGGCAAAATCCTGTGGAGGAAACATCCACTGCGCAATCAATGATCTCAACCGAGATCCTTTCTCCCTCCCGCAGAATCTTGAGCGCCTCAGCTTTGGATTCTTCTGGTAGCATTTCTATAAAGGCAAGCGAATTGACTGCTCCAACGGTGGTTGCCGCCATGGTGGAAAATTTCTTTCCGATGGAGTCGAGACGTCTTCCATCTCTATCAGGGGGCCAACCGTGGGGAAGCCAGATTTCTGGCACGACGTTGGGCCGCTTGCGAGATCACAGAATCCGGCTTAGGTTGCCCAATAAGGCAGGCGAATTATCAGGAGCCTTATATTTCTTCTCCAACTTTGGCAAGACTGCCGGAATTGAGGATGGTGTCTTCATTACTTTCAAGCCTTCCTGCCATATGAAATCTACTATTGGAATAGGGCGAACCTGCTTCTTTGTCTGTTCTTTGAAATCATCCAAGAAACAAATCAGCTTGTTTAGTTGTAATGGAAAGCAGAAACTTCCTTGCGGCTCTCTCCATAAGGGTATGGAAACCCCCCCCTATGTCCTCAGGTGGTGATATGATAGTCATCCCATTCATTGGGAAGGGATATCTCATCTAACTCCCCCTTCTCCCTATCATCATCAGTGGTGTGAATATCCTGATGCTGCTGTTGCATTGTGGTAGGTAACGGAGAAGTCGGAGGGGAGGACCTAGTTAGCAAGGAGGGCTGTGTAATAGGCGTTTGAGGAACTGAAGATGCCTGCTCTGAGAGAGGAAATCTGCGGTAGTAATCCTCTACCATATGTTGTACGTTTGAGACGAGGGAAACAGGCATCTGGATAGATTGTTCACCTTGCCTCTCCTGGTTGGTGACCTCTGGGAAATACACATAGTGCTAGTCTTCATCTTCCTGGCATTTAATTAGAAGGTCAGACGGACTGCGAGCCACCCCAAACATCCCTTCATCTTCTGATTCCTCCTCATCTGCTCCATAATCAAATATTTCCTCTGGAGGACAGGGAGACACCTTACTTGGAGAAGTGTGAATAGGCAGTATTAATTCCTGGGAAGGTATTTTCTTAGGTAAAAGTTCTTTATTATCTTTGGATGCAGTCAGATTCATCGACGGAACAAGCATCGACGATATCAAGCAAACCACTGATGCGGATGATGTAGATGAAGTTTGTCAACATTCCTTCCGTCGACGGTCCAGATGTCGAGGTTCATCGACGAGGATCTTGATCTAAAGTCTTCAGCTCCGATGAGGCTACCGTCGACGAGGCCAGCGCCGACGAGAAAGACTTATTCTTGAGAGCCGCCGACAGCCGCGGCGTCGACGAAGCTTCCGACAACGAAGGTCCTGACAGGAGTCCTTTCTTTTTTGTTGACGAAGACGAAATTGTCATCAATGACGGTCTCACCTTCACAGATACTAACGTAGACGGAGAAGACGCCGACGACATGATCATTTTCGTCTGGGCTGAAGGGAAGGTAGACGTCGTTGTTGTAGTTGTGGCGACGGACGTTCTCTTCGACGAAGGGGTCGTCAACGGCTTCGTCGATGGAGCATCTTTAGTGTGAGGTAAAGTTATCTCAGGAAGAGACCTTGACGCCTGCTTCATTTCTGAAGACGTTTTAGAAGGCGTAGAGGGCACAGACTGACCCTTAAGAGAGGCTGGTTCTTTTTTAGAAGATGAAGGCTGGTCTTCATGTTTTGAGGTGTGGTGATGCTTCTTTAACACCTTAGCAGCCTTAGGAGATACCAGCTCCGCCTCACCAGCTCTTTTCTTAAAAGCTGTGGTCTTTAATGAAGAATCACTCTAATCATCAGATAGAGGATTGTCTTTATTTTTAAGCTTCTGTAGCCACAGAAGAACACGTCCTTCTATATCTCTCAAGGTTTTTTGAGAGAAAGTCCTGAAGATTTTTACAGTCTCTCACCTGGTGATCAGGGTGAAGGCAGTAGATACACTTCTTGTGGGGATCCTCTGAATGAAGTCTCAGTTTCCCACAAGAATCACAATGCCTGAAGAGAGATCTTTTAGAAGAAGGCATGTTAGATTGAAGATCTGAAGAAATACAGAAGGCCAAGAGAAAGTACTGAGCAGAGCTCAGGGAGACTCCCTTCACATGACATGCAGTAGAAAATCAGAGAGCCTGGAGCCTCTGTGGAGAGGGCTCTAGAGGGTGCTGTCGCCAGATTGGCTGAAGTTTGGATCATTCTAATGACTAGGACAAGATATTAAAGTGAATGGTTTTTCTCTATTAACTTTAATGATAGAGTAATTCTTACTGCTTTTTATGTACCGTGGGACTCCCACTTCGACGACGGGGAATGATTTAAGCATGTGAATCTATGAAAGAGACCCCAATACTGGAGAATTCTAAGTGCTACATTTGTTTAAAAATACGTTTTTAGCTGATTCTGCAATGGACAGCCACACAAGTGAGGTATCATTTTACTCGGGAGACCAAGGGGAACGCTAGGTGGTAGGACATTTTTGCCGGCACAGTGATCTCACACAAAAATGTGTGGAAAAAGTGATTTTTTTCAGCTAAATTTGAGGTTTGCAGGGGATTCTTGGTAGGAAAACGTTGGGGGCTACACGCAAGCCATACCTCATTGGTCTCCCCAGGGTGTCTAGTTTTCAGAAATATGTGGGTTTGGTAGGTTTCCCTAGATGGCCGCGAGCCAGGGGGCCAAAAAACCAGGTGCCCCCCGCAACACCAGGTATTTTTGTGATAGGTCATTTCGATATCTCCTCAATACGTTTTGGGCCCTTGCCTGTCGCGGGTACTTGGGCCACTCACACGAGTGAGGTACCATTTTTATAGGGAGACCTGGGGGAACGCTGGGTGGAAGGAATTTTGTGTCAGCCAGGTGACCCCACAAATTTCCCACACAGAAATTTGGGAAGAATGTGATTTTTTCAGCAAAATTTGATGTTTGCAGGGGATTATGGGTAGGAAAACGTTGGGGGGTCCACGCAAGCCATACCTCGCTGGACTCCCCGGATGTCTATTTTTCACAAATGTGTGGGTTTGGTAGTTTCCCAAGATGGCCGTCGGGCCCGGGGCTAAAAACCCAGGTGACCCCCCTCGCAAAACCAGGTTGTTTTGTTATAGGTCATTTTGATGTCTCCTCAATACGTTTTGGCCCACCCACACAAGTAAGGTACCATTTAAATCGGGAGACTTTGGGTAATGCGGGGTGGGTGGAATTTTGTGGATCCACGCAGATTCCAGAACTTTCCATCACAGAAATGTGAGGAAAATGTGTTTGTTTTTTTTACAAAGTTTGAGGTTTGCAAGGGATTCTGGGTAACAGAACCTGGTGAGAGCCACACAAGTCACCCCGTCCTGGATTTCCCTGGGTGTCTTGGTTTAAAAAATGTATACGTTTGCTAGGTTTCCCTAGGTGCTGGCTGAGCTAGGGTTCAAAATCCATAGCTTGGCACTTTGTATAAAAAGGGGCAGTTTTCACTGTAAAAATGTGATGTGTCTACCTTGTGTTTTGGGCCGTTTCCTGTAGTGGGCACTAGGCCTACCCACACAAGTGGGATACCATTTTTATCAGGAGACTTTGGGGAATGCTGGGTGGGCGGAAGTTTGTGGATCCATGCAGATTCCAGAACTTTCCATCACAGAAATGTGAGAATTTTTTTGACAAGGTTTGAGGTTTGCAAGGCATTCTGGGAAACAGAACCTGATGAAAGCCACACAAGTCACCCCATCCTGGATTCTCCTGGGTGTCTAGTTTTCAAAAATGTATAGGTTTACTAGGTTTCCCTAGGTGCCGGCAGAGCTAGGGTTCAAAATCTACAGCTAGGCACTTTGCAAAAATAGGGTCAGTTTTCACTGCAAAAATGTGGTGTGTCCTCGTTGCGTTTTGGGACGTTTCCGGTCACGGGCACTAGGCCTACCCACACAAGTAAGGTACCATTTTTATCGGAAGACTTAGGGGAGTGCGGATTGGGTGGAATTTTGTGGATCCACGCAGATTCCAGAATTTTCCATCACAGAAATTTGAGGAAAATGTTTTTTTTTTTTTACAAAGTTTGATGTTTGCAAGGGATTCTGGGTAACAGAACCTGGTGAGAGCCAGACAAATCAACCCATCCTGGATTTCCCTGGGTGTCTAGTTTTCAAAAATGTTTAGGTTTGCTAGGTTTCCCTAGGTGCCGGGAGAGCTAGGGTTCAAAATCCACAGCTAGGCACTTTGCAAAAAAAGGGTCTGTTTTCACTGAAAAAATGTGGAGTGTCCACGTTGCGTTTTGCTCCGTTTCCTGTCGCAGGCACTAGGCCTACCCACACAAGTGAAGTACCATTTTTATTGGGAGACTTAGGGGAACACAGAATTGTAGAGCAACTGTTATTACCCGTTGACTTTTGATGCATTTATGCCTTCCAAATGTACGACAATGTGTAAAAAAAAGTAACTTCGAAAAATGTCCTATAATTCACATGCTAGTATGGGTACCCACAATTTCGGAGATGTGCAAATAGCTACTGTTTCTAAACTCTATATTTTGTTTCCATTTCAGAAACACATAGGTGTCTTTCATACCGATTTTTCAATGTTCATATTTTCCAAAATGAATTGCTATATACCCGGTACACAATAAAAACCATTGCAAGAAGCTGCTCAATTATTGGCTCTGGGTTCGTCAGGTTCTTGGTGAACCTACAAGTCCTGTATATCCCCACAACCAGAAGGGTCCAGCGGATGTAACGGTATATTGCTTTTAAAAATCTGTCATACTTAGAAGAAGTTACAGGTGAAAACGTTGGCATAAATGGTTGTTTTTTTCCAACTCATTTTCAATATTTCTTATTTTCAACCGTTTCTATAAAAAAAACCTTGAAGGATCTACACAAATGACCCCTTGCTGAATTCAGTATTCAGTCTACGTTTCTGAAATGTATAGCTGTCCAGGATCCATTACTGCTTTCAGACCCATTTCTACCACTAACTGGAAGGAGGTTGAAAGCACAAAAAACAGCAAAAATAGGCTATGTCCCAGTAAAATGCCAAAACTGTGTAAAAAATGTTGGTTTTCTGACAAAAGTCTGTCAGTCCCTGAAAGCTGGGAAAATGGTGATTTCAGCCCCACAAACCCTTTGTTGATACCATTTGCAGGGAAAAAACCAGACGCTTTCATTTGCAGCACTTTTTCCCCATTTTTCCCCCCTGAAAACATTTAGCTGTATTTTGGCAAATTTCTGGGTCCCCTCCAGGGGAATCCACAAACCCTGGGTACCATTAAAATCCCCAAGATGTTGGAAGAAAAGGACGCAAATTTGGCGTGGATACCTTATGTGGTCAAAAAGTTACAGGGGCCTAAGCGCAAACTACCCCAAATAGCCAAAAAAAGGCTTAGCACGGGGGGGGGGTGGCCTAGCAGCGAAGGGGATAAACTGCATTGTTTTATTCAATGTTTTCATTCTCTTCAATACTAATATAAATACTTTTCGTTTCAATTCAGAAGCAGTATCTACTACACTTTCAACGTGTTGCTTCTTCTTATACGCTGATCTTCTTTTATACTTTTTACAATCTTTTAATACATTTTGAATTACTCTACTTCGTAACATTCGTACACGTACCTCTTTAAATTGCCTTTTTGTGACGTGTTGTTTTTCCAAAAATGAATGTTTTTTTTCCATTACAATTCTTTGTTTCCTTGTGCTTTCTTGTAAAAATTCTTTTTTCCATTACTATTGTCTTTCTTTAATCTCTCTGCAACTGTTTTAAGAAATTGTTTAGTACTCTTACCAGTACAGACTTTAGCCTGAGTAACATTTTGGTCTTTATGTAGTCCACTCTTTTTAGCTTTGTTTAAGTATTTCAGTTTTCTTTGTTGTCTTCTCTTTTCATGTTTTCTTGCCATGTTCAATTTGTAATCCAAACAAAATAATTTACTAAAAAAGAAAGAAGTTTCAATCGTTTCTTACATCAATTAAGTATTTTAAATTAATTACATGTCAATATTCCTAATAACTAGTAAACAATTAATTACAATTACATTGCTATTCCCTTTATAACAAATTTAAAAAAGGTACCGAAAAAAACAAGAGAAGTTTAGAAAAAAGCAACAGAGATAACATGGGTGCAGAAAGATGCAACATACACGTAGAAAGAAGCAACAGAGGTGCAGAAACAGTCAAGAGAAGTGCAGAAAGAAGCAAGAGAACTCCAGCAATGCAAAACAGCAATATTTGCTATATTACTATTGTAAGTCTCACCATGTTCCTAAATGTATGCATACATGCATCTCTACCTTTTGCTGCTGGCATCACACATAATAGAAACATACAAATAGTTCGATACCTGCATGACACACATCTGGCATCTTCAGATTCACAACACGTATGAGAATACATGTGCAAGTACAGACATACCTCAGTCACAAGACCATGCAGACCTTAAAACTTCACAGACTGCACTTCCAATTTCAAGTAGACACATAAAATTATGCAGCGTATTTCAAGTGTACCTTTTCACAGACTCAAACAAAGTAGACTAATCACTAATCCCTCTGCCAACATGTCTTAAACCTCACTTTAGTACGGCAGCTTCACCATTCTGCAACTACTTAGGGCGTTGGGCCTAGCCAAATATAAAGCAGCAACCCTTCCGATGTGTCTCTTGTAAGTCTCATCATGTTCCTGAAAGCATGCATGCGTCTGCACCTTTTCCTAGTGTCATCATATATAAGCGAAACATACAAATAGATGTATACCTGTGTTTTATACGTCTAGCATCTTAAGATGCATAACATGTATGAGAATACATGTGCAAGTAGAGACACACCACAGTCACAAGACCATGCAGACCTTAAAACTTCACAAACTGCACTTCCCATTTCAAGCAGACACCTACAATTATTGCGGCGTAATTCAAGTGTACGTCTCCAGAGACTCATACAAAGTAGCCTAATCACTAATCCCTCTATCAGCATCTCTTGAATCTAACTTTTGTGGTGTAGCTTCACCATTCTGCAACTATTTAGGGTGTTGGGTCTGTTGAAATATAAAGCAGCAACCCTTCGATTGTCTCTGTTGTAAGTTTCACCATATTCCTGAAAGCATGCATGCGTCTGTACCTTTTGCTAGCAGTATCATATATAAAAGAAACATACAAATAGATCTATACCTGTGTTTTATCTTCAGATGCATAACACATATGAGATTACATATTGAAGTAGAGACATACCTCAGTCACAAGACAATACAGAACTTAAAACTTGACAGGAGGGGCGTGGCTTGGCAAGCCAAGATGGCGGTCACACTCTAGGAGTGCTCCAGACCCCTCTGCAATCCGCCAACATCCTAATCCTCTGGTGGTCATTACTCAGGGGGGGGGGGGAGGGAACGCGATTATCTAAGTATAGTGGCAGCGATCCTGACACCCGAAACGAGTGCTCTGGGGGGTAGTAAGGGCGCCTAACGAACACCCGCGAAGCTCCCGAGCCCAGAACAAAATGGCGCCTACCTGGAGCTGAGGGGCCAAGTGGTAAGAGACGGTGGCACTCCTGGGGCTCCCCATCGCCTGACGGCGGAGAAACTCGTCCCTTGCCGGTCGACGACCCCGCCTGCTGTCCGAGGACTCCTGTGACGTCTGAGACGGGCGGAGCGGCACCAACAAAGTCAGGCGGTGAGAGGGGGGGCGCGGTGGTTTGTGGCGGGGCCGCCGCGCCGTCCCCTGTGTTTGAAGTAACCCGACGGACGACCTGGGGCTGACTGCGAGCAACTGCCGAGGGGGCTCGGCCTGCGGTCGGCAGGACGCACATCCCTGCAGAGACCCGATAGAGCTGCGGCCCGGAATTGAAGCGTGCGGCCTCCGGCGGCAGAGACCTCTCCTGGTGAGGAGCGGGCCCCGCTTCTTAGGCCTCAAGCAGCACTGAGAAGGAGTTTCGGCAGCGCAAGACGCGAGCAGCGTCCTGCCGCCGGGTGCGGAGAGCGGAGGCCTGGCCCCTGGACACAGTGTGATTCCTCCCCCACCTCCCCAGAAAGAGAGGCCCGGTGCACCGATAATCGCTGGCTGAGTGGTGGCGGGAGTGTTCCTGGGGCTCCCCGCCGCCCGACTGAAGCCGCCATAAGAGGCGAGAAAAAACCTGTATCCCCGTATTTGAGAAGAGGGGGAGCACTGGAACTGCCTGCCGCCCCGAAGACTCCTATGGCACCTGGGGCGGGCGAGGGCCCCCTTCGCGGACTTGTGAGGTGAGGAAGGGGACGCTGGGAATGATAGCGCTCTGAAACTGACAGTGCAATACGGGCAAGGGCGCTCGGCCTGCGGTCGTCAGGACTCCCCTGTGGAGGCCTGGTAAGGCCGCGGCACAGAACCAAAGTGCGCGAACTCCTGGGATCAAGGCTCAGACTGGGGATGAGTGGGCGCCCGCCTTCTAGGCCCTGGGACACAAGAATAAGCTTCAGAGGACCTGGGTGTTAGGGCATTCCGCCGCCGATGATGAATGCCGACAGCCCAACCCCCTAGAACAACAAAGTCGTCCCCCCTGGAGAGAGAGACCCTGTATGCCGGTGAGTCCCGGTGGAGCAATCTGGAGGGACCTGGAGATAGCAAACGCCCTGCAGCAACCAATAGATCTCGCCAGAGGTCCCCTGTAGAGATCCTGGGCCTGTGGCGCGGCGACGCCCATTGAATCTGTGCCTGTGGGAAGGACTGTGTGACAGCGGATTCGCTCCTGGTGCTCCCCGCTGCCCGGCGGTCACCATCTCGGAAAAACCCAGATCCCGTGCCTCTGGGTGGAGGCCGCTGAAGCCACCTGTGGTCCTGCGACATCAGCAACAAACAGGGTGATCCCTACTGGCGCTCAGGTTGAGACGAGAAGTGGCGTGATCGGCGTCAGGGCCGTCGCTTAATCTTCTGCGGCGATGGCGGTCTCAATGGGCGGTCTAGAACCAGCTGCAGACTGATGAAGGGGCACCCGACTTGTGAGCCACGAGGCATCTCCTGAGGATCCGTGGATCATTGGACCGCCCGCACATACTCTAGACCTTGGCCCCTGTGATCGTGTTGAAGACTGCGGGCCTTCTCGCTGTCCTGCTGGGCTGAATCCACCAGCGCTCCGCCAACCTATACGGGAGAGCGAGACGTGCAATTGAGTGGAAACCCCCTCGGGAACGTCCTTCCCATCATGGGGAAAGATAAAGGGGCAAAGGCCTACCCGACTCAAACTCGAACGGAACAATATACTCTTAATGGATCCACTCAAGATGGAGCAGTGCCCTCCATGACCGGCCGACCGGAGGGAGACCTGGCCACCATACTACAAGCCATAAAGACATGTACGGACTCAATGGAAACCAAAATAGGTGATGTCCGCGTGGATATGGCTCTCATCCGCCAAGACGGCCCATGTGACAGCGGCGGAATCCCGTTTATCAGAGGTGGAGGACGATGGCTCTACACTTAAAAAACAGGTGAAGCAGCTTTTATCCCGCACATCAGATCTCCATAAACGGGCAGAAGACGCCGAAAACTGCTCCCGCCAGAGTAACCTCCGCCTGGTCGGCCTTCCTGAGGGCACGGAACCCACCCAAGTCAACACTTTTGTCGAAAACTGGTTCAGATCATGGATGCCGGCGGACGCCTTGTCTCCCTGGTTTGCTGTGGAGAGAGCCCACCGCTCACTCGCCCCTCGACCTCCGCTGGGGGCACCACACCGGCCAATAATCGGGAGGATACTCCACTTTAGAGACCGCAAGGCCATCTTGCAGGAAGCCCACTTTTGACCAGAGCTCAGCTAGAAGGGATCCAAAATCATGATCTTTCCTGACTACACTAAGGAAGTGCAGGCCCATAGTAGATCCTACGTCCAGGTTAAACAAAAGTTGCGGGCCATGAACCGGTCTTACAGACTCCTCTTCCCTGCTCACCTCAAAGTGTTATTTCAAAATAAATCTTATTTCTTCGACACACCAGAGGCAGCTTGGACCTGGGCTACCGAGGAGTGCCAACTCTGCCCACAGAAAAACACCCTAGCAGCGATCCCGCCAAAAGGACCATTTGGGAAAGACTCTGTGATTCCCCGTGGGCGATGTGTGGTATCCTGTAGGAGGCGCAGGACCCAGGGAGCAAAATCTGCATCGCCTGTTGGCTCCAACCAAGACAGAAATGGATCGCCGGAAGCCAGAGAAACCGCAAATAACCTTGTCCAACCGGCTGAGACAAATCCCGATGGCTCTTCCAGACCCAGCTCAGATGACACTGATCTATCGCACAGCCCCCACATATGAAACTAAGTACTGCTACTCCAAAAGTCCAAACCAGCGGAATAACTATCCTTGAGCTCAGAGGGGATCAGCATGCAGTCATTGACCACGACCCTTAATTAACTTGTTTACACTCTAAGCCTTTGTTGATTGGGCGACAGATGCTTCATTTGGGGAAGTATGGGGTGGGGTGGTTGGTTGGGGTTTTCCACTGGGAATGTTCTCCCAGACATTGATCATGTTGTTTTGTTCCACGGTAACCCTGTGCACCACACTCAGGATCCTCCCTCAAGTGGCCCAACTAGTGTCTTTGGGTGCACGCAGCTTCCTTTAGAACCCGAGTATCTGACCCATTGGAGGCCTCCAAATAGTCAGCCCCAAGCATCGCCACTTTACTACAATGTCATGTCCGTATAATGGGGTTGAGCCCATGAAAATCCTCTCATGGAATGTTAATGGCCTCTTAGATAAAATTAAACGAACGGAGATTTTAAAGTATGCTTGAAGGACTAACCCAGATGTCTTATTACTACAAGAGACACTTCGTGGGGAACCGCTGCCCCTTCCTGGCACGTCAGGGATTTGACAGAGTATGGCATTCTGGATACTCCAGAGGAGCTTGAGGAACAGCAATCCTCTTACGTTGCTCCCTTCACGATGACTCAAGTCTTCAACAACCCTTTAGGCTGATTCACTGCCCTATCTGGTACCCTAGGAGATTCCACCATTAATCTAATATCACTATATGCTCCTCCAGCAAATTTAGAGCCCACTATTCAAAATGCAATGACGATAATATCCACTGTTACTCAGGGCCTGACGGTAATTGGGGGTGAATTTAATGCTGTCCCCGAGCCCGCGGAGGACGCTACAGGTCCCATATCCTCTCATAGGAAATTGGGGGCCAAGCGTCTTGGGGACTGGACCGCTACACTGGGTCTCTGTGATGTCTGGCGCACCTGGCACCCTAAAACACGACAATTTACACACACCTCAGCGGCGCAATACAGTCATTCCCGTATAGACCTCATGTTCATGCCCGCTCCAGACTGCCGGGCCATCTCCGAAATCCAGATCCTGGCGCGCGGAGTGTCTGACCACTCCCCGCTCCTTTTACAAGTGGGGGGGGTCCCACGAAGGCTCTCAGATCCATATAGCGATTAAATGCTTGGTTCCTCCAAGAATACAAAGAGAGCGTTGGGGAGGAACTCAATAGCTACTTTCGTATTAACGAAGGCACAGTGCAGCGTCAGGGTACACTTTGGGAAGCGGGCAAAGCCACAATTCGGGGGTATGCCAAAGGATTCCTTAAGCGCAGGCGTCAGACCCGCGACCACCAGCTCGCTCAACTTGAAGCCAGGGCGCTCCGTATGGAAATGGCGGCAGCAACGGCGGAAGGGGAAGCAGAACGCAGACAATTACAGTTAATACGGGAAGAAATCAAGAGCATCTCCATCGAGTCAGCCAAAATGATTTGGAGCTCCTCGGTAGCCAGAGTTTACGGATGGGGAGACAAAAATGGCAAGCTGCTCCATTGGCTCGCTACCCAACCCATGGCCAATCGAATAGTCCCCGAAATTCAAGACACACAGGGACAAATCTCCTGTACCCCCGCAGCAATTGCGCAGCCCTTCGCAAATTACTACAAGACACTGTACTCAATGGATCTCACACACACACACCATATGATAGCTCTTCCTTCTTGCAAAATATCCCTCTCCAAAGGCTCTCGGAGATTGAACAGAAAACCATGGACGAGCCGTTCACAGTTGAGGAAGTGAGTGAGGCAATTTCCATGCTCGCCACCCACAAAACCCCGGGTCCAGATGGGCTCTCCGCTGAGTATTACGCAGCGTTCCACGAAGCTCTGAACCCACGACTCCATGCCCTCTTTGAAGAAGCCATAGAGGAAGGATCGTTCTCCTCTACTACCGACACAGCCACCATTGTGGTCATACCCAAGACACACGCTCCCCCGCTTTCCTGCGCTCAATACCGCCCGATCTTCCTCATTAATACCGAAATCAAAATATATGCAACGATTCTTGCCACCCGTATGAAAAGAGTGCTCCACACCCTCATAAGCCCTGACCAATGTGGCTTCATGCCGCACCGCAGCACACGTCATTGCCTTCGACGCCTGTATGTAGGCCTTGCCTACCGTGACCTCCTTTCACTGTATCTGGCCTTAGTTTTACTCGATTTTGAGAAGGCTTTTGACACAGTTAACTGGCGCTACATGCGAGACGTGCTAGAGAGGGCAGGCTTTGGCCCCCATTATCGGAAGATGGTGAGAGTTCTTTACTCTAACCCACGGGTACTCATAGTACGGCCCGCGGGCCGCCAGCGGCCCGGCAAGCCTTCCTTGGCGGGCCACGGACCTTGTGGACATCGTACCTGTGTTTTTTTT